>PVJX010034828.1:0-18660 GCA_004027295.1 Dolichotis patagonum | reverse complement strand
CTATGTTGATGTGTTCTATAATGTTGTGTATTTCTTTGATTTTGCTGTACCTAGTAGAAGAACAACTATTGTGAAGACAACGAGATATACAATGTTGCCTATTACTGTTGTCCTGGTGACCTGCTGTGATGTTCTGTGCCAATTTCACTATACTGTCTCAATTGGCTTTATTCCATCCTGGTTTTTTTTTGTAACTGTTTGCAGCCTCACTGTGTATTCACTTTATATGCCTTAATTTTGTAACATGAACAGCTATTTCTGGGAGGACAGTATGTGGTTTGTCAACTAGTGATTTATGGGTTTTTTTGAAGTTCTGTATTGTTTCTACCCTTTTTTCTGTATTGCTTTTCTTTTCTCTTTAAATAAAATTAAAAAAAAAAAAGAAACTCTGTCAGTTATGAAACTGGCTATTTCATGCTTCAAATGAAGGCAATAAAGGAAAATTGTGCATCCCTTAGCATAGCTCCCCTTGCATCCCATTTTTAAAGACAAGCTCTCACTATGTAATTTAGGCTGGCTTTGAACTCATGGTGATCCTCTTGCCTCAAACTCCCAAGTGCTGGGATTCCAGTCATGTGCACACGTCAGGCCTCAGTTTAGTTCTTTTATGACACGAGAAAAGTCCATTTCTCCTGCTTTGTTTCTCTGCTACTTTTGTCCTTTTCCTGACATGCTCAGTGCTCATATACCTGCAGCTACTTCAGTTTCCTGACTTGGTATGCTTTCTTCAACTCTCCCCAGTTAATACTCATTGCTCAAATCTCCTTCTCAGACCAGTATTTACCAATCTGCCAGCCCCCAAATCCCCACTCCCTCTCCTAATCTCATTGTTGGTTTGTCTTTATTCTTTCACTAAATGGTTACATGGATGGTAATTAACGAACAAACATCAATTTTTTTTGGTGGTATAGTAATAGGGATTGAAGCCAGGGTCTTCACACTGAACTGCATCTCCAGTTTCTTTTTATTCTAAGACGGGTCTCACCAAGTAGTTAAAATAAAATGCCCAGACTGGGACTGAATTTGTGGTCCTCCTACTGGGATTACAGGCATGAGCTACCACACCCAGCAAAATATCAGCTCTTAGGCTAGGTTGCTCTTAGGTGAGGCTCAGAGAATTTAAGTAACCTGCTCAAGATTGCACCAGCAAAAGGTGGGATTTGAACACAGGCCTATGATATTTCCCTAACCATCCTGTGTCTCCAGTTTCAAAGAATGCTACATTGACTACAGGTATTTTATATCACAACGGCAACCTTGTTCCAAGCATTCTCTTCTAGTCAACAATCCTCTGGAAATGGCTAGTTTCTTGAACCTAACTTTCTTTTTTCTTCTCTTTCTTGCCTCCTTTTTTTTTTTTGTACTGGGATTGATGCCAGGGGCTTGCACATGCTAGTCTTATCACTGATCCATAGTGCCAAACCCTAAGAATTTTCCTGTAGGATGTGACCTGCTGTCTAGAAGCCCTCCCAGTCCCACTACAAAGACCCGAGAGAGCTCTGCTGTTTTCAAGGAATGGGGACACCCACCTTGGTTCACCTTACACAGGTCACTGAGTGCTGCCCTTCAAATCAAACCTCGGTATCACCTCACTTCTTGAAGCAAGAAAGGAAAATTGCTAAGTAGAGACCAGTTTAAAAATTTCTACTTCTGGGGAAAAAAAAAAGAAAAAGAAAAAGATTTCTACTCGTGGGAAAACTCTTTCAAAAGTCAAATTTTAAAGAAAAAAACCCTCATTTGAATTAATTTAAGGAATACGGTTTATCTAAGCTAGCATTTGTCTCTGGAACAGTCAAGGGGAATAAGGAAGCTTCATTTACTGGCACATTTTGCCCTACTTGTCTCCCTGTTTCTCATTTTAATTTTAATACTTCCTGGTAACCTAATTGCAACAGTCCCAAGAGTCGTTTTTAATAATGCCAGACAGGCATCATTCTCCTCATAGTTTCAGAAAATATATAACCATAGAAACATTTACTTACATTAGAATTCAAAGTCTCATTTAAATAACAGGAAAAAAACACCATTAAGTAGAGGGTGGCAAATGTGTAATACCTGAATTCCTTTTAACTCTCACAGTAATGGACTAAAAAGCCTATAATGAAACTTAGATGGCTGGATTAGGACCATGAGGCGTCTCAGGTCTAAAGACTTTTCTCTGGGGTCTGAGAGAGTACGCAGGCTACATAATAGCCAAGTATGAAGAGTCTCTTAAAATATACATCACTAATTAGGCTTTCCTAGTCTGTTAGGTTCCTACTCACCAAACTCTAAGCCAGTGCTGGCAAACCTATGGCACACATGCAACAGCAAGCTGCATGTATCACTGAAAGCTCTAAAAGGTTTGCCATCACTGCTCTAAGCAATTCTTCAACAACTTCATCATACACGTTCATCCACGCAGAAGAAACAGGTCACTAAAACAAGTCTTAGAACCAGAAGTGAACAGACAGGTGCTTGAAATTCTGACTGGGTGCCTCAATCCTCAGGGTCTCAGTCTGGTATGCCAACAACTAACCACCTTAACACACAAGTCACACACACTGAAACCCTACCAACATCAGAGAAATGAAAATGCTTCAAAAGGCTGGAAACACTACATAGACTGGGCAGCATTAAAAGCCTATAGAGGCTAGTTATGTTGGCACATGCCTGTAATCCCAGCACTCTGGGAGACTGAGGTAGGAGGACTGTCAAGTTCAAGCTCGGCCTGAGCAATTTAGTGACTTAGCAAGACCTTGTTTCAAAATAAAAAATAAAAAGGGCTGGGTTCAATACCTAGTACTGCCTAAAAGAGTCCAAAGAATCTCTGCCACTCAAAGATATTGAGGGCAGGCCTGGCCAGAGGTATACACTCATATACAGGAACAAGTCTGTGTGGGAGTGAGAAATCTGGGGAAGACCTGCTCAGCCAAGACTATCTATCTGTGGAGCTTGTTCTGGTTTCTTTCCTGTTCTGCTGAGATGTATAAAAGCACCTGGGTTTTCTTCAGTCTCTGGTCCCACCTGGAAGCCTCAGACATTCAGTCTTTTTCCTTACAGCCAAAATCAGGGAAAATGTAATACCAATTCTAAAACAAACTTTCAGGTGTAGTTTAGCTATTATTCTTTGTCCAATGAAACGATAATACATAAAACACATTACTCCTAACTTTTAACTGTGTGCAGCCTCTCTGGTAGGTTGTTTTGCTTTTTTGAAGCAAACGGCTCTATTCATCTTTCTGTAATGCTAGAGCTCTCAACTCTTCCCTATTTTGACCGTGGGCTCAATACAGCAAACTATCACTAACTTAATCTCTTTCTAACACATATATAGTTTGTTAATGTAAGTAAGAGTATTTAACTGTAATTGTATGATATTTATACAGCACTTTGTGGTTTACAAAGCATTTTAACAAGCATCATTTTATTTGGTTATCAAAATAGCCTACTGAAGATGGCAAACCAGAGCGATTTGCATTTTATAGGAAAGGGCAAAGAAACTCAGAAGTGAAGAGATCTCCCCTATGTAAACAGTAAGTAAAAGTGTCAGGATTTCTGATATCCAGTCTCATGTTTTGATACAATAATACTCTGGATCCATTTGACTGTATGTATCTCAATAAACAAACAAACAAACAAACAAAAAATTAACCAAAAAAAGTATTAAAGCCAGGCGTGGTGGCTCATGCCTGAAATCCTAGCATTTGGGAAGCTGAGACAGGAAGGTCACCTCAAGTTCAAGGCCAGCCTGAACTGCCTGTCTCAAAAAAAGTATATTAAAATCTGTTTTTCAGATCTGCCCTTTTTTATCTTCTGAGGCCCACTGTAGCTTTTGTGATATACATAGTCATTTATCTGAGCTTATCAGTTGTTTCAACAGACATCATAAGCTCATCAACACTGATCTTCAGGACTTTTTAATATAATCGATCCATAGAAAAATAGTAATCACTGAAATCTTTTTAAAAATCAGTTAATATTTAGTTAGAAGAAAATGACTTGGTGACTCAAATCTTACTTCATGCTATCATAATTTATTAAATCTTTAGCAAGGGCTGATAACATTTTACAATCATTCCTCTAACTGAAAATAAATTCTAAGATATTTATTCCTATTTCTCAAATCATCACAATGTTGGAAATAAGGATTCATGTAAGTGGCTATCCAACTGTATGCTGATATTCTTCTAAATCACAAGTCTTCCTAATTGGAAGCAACCAACAGGAAAGAAAACCAACAACTATTGAAATAAACCTATGAAAGCTTTGGGAGCAGAAAAAAGAATGAGCTAGCGGAGAACTTAGGAGAAACAACATGAAGGACAGTCAGTGAAAAGTACTTTTTCTCTAATATCTAGAATCTAAGACATGAAAGTGACCATCAGATAAGGGATGGCAAACCTATGGCACACATGCAACAGCAAGCTGCTTGTATCATAGAAAGGCATCAGATAAGGCAAAGAGAGTAAGGGGAAGAGAGGGGAATGTAAGGGAGGATAATATGAGGGGATGGCTCTGATCAAAATATGTGCATGCAAGAAAATACTGCATCAAAACACTCCTTTTTTCCTTTTTGTAGTACTAGGGATTAAACCTAGGACCTTTACACTAACCCACATCTCCACCCTTTTTGTAATTTGAGACAGTCTCACAAAGTAACCCAGGCTGGCCTAGTAGTGAATTTTTTTTTTTTTTTTTGGTGCTGGGAAACAAACTCACCAGCTCGTGTTAGGCTGCTGAGCTAAACTCTCAGCCCCTCTGGGCTTGAATTTGTAATCCTCCTGCCTCAGCCTTCCCACAGTACTGGGATTATGGGGATGTACTACCATTCTTGCCTTGAAACCCAGAATTCTGTAAAATTAATAGACACTAAAAGTATATTACTGGGAAGAAAAAAAAATCAGTGAAACACTAACAATGTATCTTCCAAAATCACTCAGTTCTCTAAATCCCATGAATGTAACTTTAAATGAGCAGACATTACTTTGTAGAACCTAAAACTAAAAATGAAAACCCAATGTCAAAGGAACCACAAAATTTTACCTCTAATGCCAAGGCAGTCTTGTCATAAGCACAGGGTACTCTTTTCTGGATTGCTTTCGCAAAGACAGGTCCATTCTGTGTAGAGGGCAAAGGGTTGATCGCTGCCCCAGGAGTACTGGAAACTGCAGGTAGAGGCGTTGTGGTCTGAGGTTGAGCATATGCATGAGCAGGTTCTGGGATGCCGTAACTGTTGGAATTCCTATTGCCATGCTTTCCATGTGGTGAGGATCTCACAAGCTTTTCAACATAAGGGACAGGAATCATTCCAACCCGGCCATCTTTGTTTCGGGCACTCCACCACTGTTCTTCAGGCTTCTCTATTATCACTAGGATCTCACCCTTTTTAAAGGGTAGGTCTTCAGCATCATTGCCGGGAAAATCATAGAGAGTCCGAACATATTCCAGATTTTCTTCTGCTGTAGGCAGGTTGGGTGCTGAGACAGATCCCATGGGCGGACTTGGATACCTTAAGAGAGAAAGAAAATTATTCTATGAAACAATCCTGCTCTACCATCAGTGTTTGTCAAACATAAATCAGTTCATTCTATAATGAATTATTTCTTTCTCTATTCACAGGAGCTGACCAAAGTTTTGTCATGCTGTACTTTGTACCTTCTACAGTCTGGACTAGACACTGTTACAACCACTACACACTCTTCCTTCCAGGTCTAATCTAATGGTTTGCATCCTGCACATTTGCCTAGGCACACAAAAATGACAGACTTGTCTCTGGTTCCTCAAAACACAAAATCAAAAAGGGCTTACTTGCTCCAAAAACAAAACAAAATAAAACACACAAAAAAACCTACATTTCATCTTGTATCAGAATTATCATCTATTAAATGAATACCTGTGAAAGGTTCACTGTGAAAATCATAGGTAAGCTCTCTTCATGTAAAGCATCAGCCCAAAGGCACCACAGCCTTCACTGTGCTGTACAGACCAGTGTGTATTTGCTGACTGACTCATAGAATGCATTTCTTGGAGTGAGCTACAAAAGCAAAAGCCCCAGCTGGATAGCTCATGGCTACCATGGCTGGCAGAGCATGTACAAGGCCCAGGTTCAACCCCTACCACTACACATACATACCTACTCTCCAGAAACATCCCATGTACAAAAGCAGTATAAGTTGCTTTTCACCTAAGAAATATTCTGGAAAGTTACAAATACATAAAGTTTTGGAAAAACTATTTTATCATTATCTGTCCTTGGCTGGGCATGGTGGCACATACCTATAATCTCAGCACTTGGGAGGTTGAAGCAGGAGAATCACTCCAAGTTTGAGGTCAACCTGAGCCATAAAGTGAGTTCAAGGCCAGCCTGAACTAAAGTAAAACTGCCTCAGAAACATCAAAAACAAACACTCCCCAAAACCAAAACCCCCCACAAAACAACAACAACAACAAAATTACCCATTCTTAATTTCTCTGAAGCACACGATCTATACTAGATTAACAAATCCTGGGCTTCATTTAGAACCTGCACCTCTTTAAGTGGTGGCTTCACCAACTGAGCCATTACCAAAGCCTGATTCAAGAACTGCTGAAAGAATGTGCTGGGAAAGGCCAGGCCTGTTTAATGACTGGCGGATGGTTCCAACTTATCTTTATTTAGGTAATGAACACTTTCCTTCTTTCTTACCCCAGCAAAGATCTAAAAAAATATTTTAATATAGCGAAGTGAACACCTATATTGAAGCATCTTGATTTAAAAAAAAAAAAAAAAAAAAAAGACAGTTCTGGGCTGATGGTCCCAGATCAGTGGCAGAGTACTTGCCTAGCACGTAGCGCTGGAATAGAGCCTCAGCTCTCCCCACCACACAACAAAAACACAAGACAAGACAAGAACAGGGTGGCAGGGGACTGCTCTTTTTTTGGATACCAGAAATCAAACCCAAGGCTTTGCACCTGCCAGGTAGGTGCTGCACTACTGAGCTACCATCTCAGCCACTGGAGGGGAATAATTCATAGTTCCTGTCTTAAGGAAACCACAAATATCCTTCCCATGTTCACTCTCCCCTCCCTTGATTTATGGTTTTCCTTTTTACTATTTTTTTGTATTCCTAACCCATTTGAGCTCAGTTCAGCTTCTTATGGTCCTCTGTGCTAAGAGGCTCCTCCTATCCTGTGCTATCATGAGAAGTTTCTAAAAGTAAAACTGATCCTCAGCATGACAAAGGGGGAAAAAAATGTGAAACTGATTCTGACAATTATTTTCAGGAACCTAGGTGTCCGATCTTCAACCTCATTTAGAGGTCCAGATGCCCTTTACCGATCAGTTCTACCCTTCCCACCTAGCTTCCTGTCCATCACTCACATTAATGACAACTCTATGCCTTTCCCAGCAGCATTGCCTCTTCCACCTCATATACCTGTTTTCATCTTTCAAGAATCAGTTCAAAGGGCCAGGGATATAGCTCAGTGGCACAAAGCGCTTGCCTGTCAAGCGTGAGGCCATGAGTCCGATTCCTGGTTTAAACAAAAAAAAAAAAAAAAAAAAAAAAGAAAGAAAGAAAAGAAAATCAGTTGAAAGAGTATCTCCTCTTTCAAGCCTTCTTCCTTTCTTCCCAGCTACCACCATAGCCTTTTACTTTAATTATTTCAATAGACTGAATTTCTCAAAAGACAAAAATATGTTCTCTTTCCGTTGTATGACTTGTATATAGTTTTGGGCTTTGATATACAACAAGTTTCAATACACCAGAAACATTTCTCAATTCTATCTTTTATTTTTTTATTTTGAGACAAGTCTTGTTTTGTAATTTAGGCTGGCTTTGAACTCTATGTAGTCCAGGCTGTCCGGGAAGTTTCGTGCTCCTCCTGCCTCAGCCTAAGTGGGAGGTGTTTGTCACCACATTCAGTTCTATCCTTTTTTTGTTTCTGAAAGCACAAAAACCCAGGCACTCCAAATAATCTCAAGCTAATTTAACTGCTACAAAGACACATTAGCTGGGCACAGGGGCATACACCCACAATACCTCAGCACTTGGCAAGCTGAGGCAGGAGAACTGCATCCCGGACGCTGTCTCAAAAAAACAAAAACAAAAATAAAACAAAGATAAGGAGCTCCTGTGTGCCACATGGTACAACTTCAAAACCTCCTCATCTCCTAATTCTTCCATGGTTATTCTCAACTGTCATTCCTGGTCACCTGACACATGCCTGGTGGCCTTATTTATCATGTTAGCAAAGAATAGTCTATTCTCCCATTAATAAATAGTGACCCACTTTGCCTACCAGAAAAAATTAACATTCAAGCCTTAAGGACCCTGATAAATAATAAGAGTACAACTATTCAGATCAAAGTGAAAATTCCTTGAGATGGAGTCTCAAAGAATGCTGTGTTGCCTGACTGACCTCAAACTGTCCTCCTGTCTTAGCCTCCAAGTGCTGGGACTACAGGAACAATGTATCCAGCTTTCAAAATGAAAATTCTTAGGTAAAAATTCTCTGGATTTCAATGAATATGAGTATGTGTGTGTGTGGTTTTTGTATGTGTGAGACTGAGGATTGAAATCAGGTCCTCACAAATGCTAGGCAAGGGCTCTACTGCTAAGCAATATCCCAGCTCTGAGTTTTAAACAGAGAAAAGCCATAAATCAAATGGCCTTTTAGTACTTTACATATAACAAACACAACTCTTCAACTGGACAAGTTTCCATTCTCATCCTAATGACAAAATGAAGTTCTTATATCTCACCTAAATCAAATTTAGATGATCTAAACTACCAGTAAGGATAAATGCAAGGTGGATTATTCACAGTGTCAAATTCTACACTGACCAAATTACAGTACTGGTAATTATCTCTCCCTAATCTCAATGATAAAAGTCCAGATTTGCGTTTTTAAATAGTTTCAGTAAGGAATGTGTGGCGGAGGCACGGTGACAGCCTGTTTAATGGGAGTGAGGACTCTCAGATTAGACTAAGCAGTCTTGAAGAGGTCTCCTACAGTCACTTTACCATGCATGGAAATGGCCTTCTAAAAACCAGACCTGACTCCTGTAATCTCAGCACCTCTGGGAGGCTTAGGAACAAGGATTGCAAGTTTTAGTCTAGTGCAGGGTACCTTAGTGACTTAGTGAGACTACAAATAAATAAATAAACTATAGCTCTGTGGTAGAAGACCTCAGGTTCAACCTCTAATGTTTAGGCAAAACTAACTAGTAAGCTTCCTGGAGCATTTCAAGAACTAGCCAACTCCATAAATCAAGTTCATGTGATAGTAATGTCTATTCTTTTCTCCTTTTTTTTTTGGAACTGATAAACTCAGGACCTTGTGCTTGCCAGACAGGTGGCTTATGTCACTGAGGTGCTCACATCTACTGTAATATGATTTTTCTCAAAGGGTCAATTCCCTTAGCTTTCTGCTTGTTTTTCCGTAGCTTTTAATGATGGTTTTTATTTGTCACAATTGTTTTTTTTCCTAATTTGCATTTATCTAGACAAGCTAGAACTAGAGAATTCTAAAAGCAAAACAAGCTGTACAAAAACACATTTTCAAGTTTCAAAACCAGAAAAAATGTATTTCCTATCTAAATAGTCCACCAAAAACCTTTTGAAACATTCTCCCGTAAAACTGAAAAATGGACCCTATTAAGTAAAAACCACTAAAGCTCACCTGCATACGCACTATAATTTAACTGCCCCCCTCCCAACAAGAGTCTCATTATTGTTGCCCACCCTAGCCTTGAAATCCTGGCCCAAAAGATCTTTCTGCCTCAGCCTCTCAAGCAGCTTGGAACTATATATAGGTGAATGCCACCATGCCCAGTCCTAAATAAAATCATAAACGTATATATACTCAAAGTAAAAGTGAAAATCATTGCAGGATTGCTATTTGTTAACTGATGTGCAGTATTAAAATACTTCCACACATACGGAAAAAAATTTTCAGGTTCATTCAACATCAACTGAAGCCATCTGACATAGGACTTTTTTGGGATTAAATTCATTCTTTCTTTTTTTTTTATTTGGTACCAGGAATCGAACTTAAGATCTTGTGCTTGCCAGGCAGGCACTGTGCCGCTAAACTACATCCTGGCCTGGGATTAAATTTTAAATCCACCACAGCAATATCACAGATAAACACACTGGGGGGGGGGGGTCCAGCTCAATGGTAGAATGAATGCCTACTATGAGAAGATAAACCTCATAAATACAAGAAATCAACATTGCTGCTTCCCTTTCCCATCATGCCCCCCACCAATAAGCTTCAATTTTTATTTCCAAAACAGACATTTCCAAGTCACAGCTCTACTGTTAGTCAACATAATTTTGCTCCAGGACCCAGTAACAGCCTCAGGGCACACCAGCTTTTTAAACTATTTCCTGCCAAAGAGCGCAACAACTTCCTTACCTTGACCATTATCTCCAAACTCTTCTCTCAGGACCCCCTTGTTCAAGGTTCTTTCCCTCTTCTCAGCCCAAGCCCTCCCAGGGTTTGCTTCTTAGGTCTTAGCTTCATGCCACACTACATTAGGCAGGTATGGTATTTTCTGTTATATTCTCTCAACCTGGGTTTATTCCCTTCACAATATGCATTCATCTTGTACTGAACTGTTTCCTCCAAGAAAATATAATTTCCATGGGGTGCATCACTATCACACAATCATTAGCTTTCTTTAATATGTCAAACCTGGGCTGGGGGTTTAGCTCAGCAGTGTAAGTCCCTGTTTGGCAAACATGAGGTTGTAAGTTTGATTCCTGGCACCAAAAAAAAGAGGTAATATGTCAAACCTGACCTAGGAATTTCAGGCTTGGAAATGACATATCAAAAGATAACAGTATATTCTGGATACAGTATATTCTGGATGTGGTGGCCTACCCCAGTAATTCTAGCACTCGGGAAGCTGACAAAGGAGGATTACTGTTGAGTTCCAGCTCAGCCTGGCCTAAAGTGAGTTCAAGACCAGCCTGAACTATTTAGCAAGGCCCTGTCTCAAAACACACACACACACACACATACACACACACAAACACAAAAAAAAACCAAACAAAAAAACCCAACCCAACCCAAAACACACAGATACAGACACATACACTAAACCAAAACAAACTAAACCAAACCAAGCCAAGAAAAGATTCAGTACAGCCTAGTGTGGTGGCACATGCCTGTTATCCCAGCTGTTTCAGAGGCTGACAGGAGGATTGCCAGTTGGAGCTAACCTGGGCAACTTAGCAAAAACCTGACACTGAAATTCAAAAATAAAAAGAACCAGAGATGTAGCTCAGTGATTCCTGGATTTAACCCCAGAACTATAACAGTGATAACAATTCACTGTATAACAAGGTAAATTTAATCAGGAGCCAATCCAGCATTGTGATCCTCTGGGAAAAATGAAAACAGCAACAGGCCTGGGGCAGAGGATAGACCCTGAGAACAAATAATTAAAGCTAAATAGAGGTAGGGGCTGAACCTCCCCCCTCCCCATACATTTTGAGACAAGAGTCTTTGTATGTAGCTCAGGCTGGTTGGGAACTCAGTATATAGTCTATGTTGCCTTGAATTCTCAGTGATCCTCCTGCCTCAGCCTCCCAAGTGCTGGAATTAACAGTCATACACCACCATACCTAAGGACTACCAACAAGAAATAGGACTGCAATAGGTGGAGACAACAGCTCAAGCAAAGGTGTAAACAGGTAAGGATGGCTACCAAAACAGTGGGCAGCCTAGTAGAGGTTCACTGAAGGAAGGAGAGAAAACCAGAAAGTTACATTTGTTATCTTAGAAGACATATGCAGGGATAATCTGGATTTGCGGAGAGTAGGAAGCTACTGTATATCCCTTTTCTCTCCTCTAGAAGGGGGATCAACTCATCAATTCACTTTTTGGAACAGCAGTATGAACATACCTGTCACACTTCAATGTAAGCACATGCCTTGCACATAGTATGGCTTAATAAAGGCCTGAGATTAATCACATAATCCATTCTCACAAATTAGAAGAGTAATTTAGTTAAGCATATTACCAATCTCATTACAGTGGCTTCTAATTTTCTCCAACCTGGAATTACACTGCACTCAAAGCTGACTGCACCTTAGTGTTAAGTAAGATCTGCAAGTTTCACCAGTAAGATTCTTGGTATTCTACTACCTGATTATTTGATGTACATTCACTTGTTCCCTTTTTAAACTCCACTTAGATCACAGCAGTTAATCTTACAGTTATTGAACTGTTAAGGCTTTATTTCTTCTTTATCTCTACTTCACCAAAGCAACTCTTATGCTTCCAGTAGATGGCCATAATTATGGTAGCTTTATTTGGTATCCTTAATTATGGTAGCTTTATTCATTTATTTACTTATTTTTTGTGGTGTTGGGGATAGAACCCAGGGCCTAATACACACTAGTTAGGCAAGCATTCTCCCACTGAATTACACAATCCCCTCAGTTTTAATGTTTAAAAATCCAGAGGAAAAACCTCATTAGCAAATCTATTAAGTCAAAAACAGCTTACCTTGAAATGTCTACATCAATGTTTATTAACTAGATATTTTAAGAAATTAGGGCCAGGGATTTAGCTCAGTGGCTTAAGCGCCTGCCTGGCAAGCCTGGGTCGTGAGTTCGATCCCCAGTACCAAAAAAAAAAAAAAAAAAGAAATTAACTGGACAGTAAAATACCTTTTATTTAAGGAAGTCTAGGCCTGGGATGTGGCTCAGTGGTAGAACTGCCTAGCATTTGTCAGGCCTTTCAAGTAATTTTAGTTACCCACCACCTCGAAAACAAGTAATTTTTAAATATTTCAGGCTATCGTTCAGCTCACATTTGGTATAATTTAAACAACAGAATTTTGTGAGAAAATAATGCATATTATGTAGGAAAGAATGCTTGATGATCAGTGTCACTTTGGACTTTTAATTTTAAAATATGTCAGTAAGTCATTAGACTTAATACAAAAAATATTATGTGAAAACGAACTAAGGTAAAATTATGGTTAAGTACCATTGTGCCTTTGTAATTAACCAGATTTCCCTACATATTAATGGCCCGCGGGGGGGGGGTTTACAAACTTTCCTTAAAATGTTCTAGTTAAAACCAATTCGTCTTTTTTTCTTTGTAATGCATGTATAGTTAGATGAGGGATGTTTGGCTACCTCAAACGACATCAAACTATCAATACTGTTAATAATTATGACAATTAAGCTAAAGATTTTTGTTCCTAAAAGCTACATCATTTTCATCTGGCAACTGTTCTAAGTAGATCTTAACCTGCAGTTAAGAGATCTGCAGAACAATCACGAACCTCGAACGGTGTGCAAACTTGCGTGGACGTGAATTTTCGGGAATGGTGGGAGGAGACATGCCACGGCTATCTTCAGAGCCTCCAGCAAGTCCAATAATCCAAAAATGGGTTATTTTAAAACAAAACAAAAAGAACCTCAACCACAAATTTCTGATTAGTATCGTAGTTGGCTAAACTGACAAAAGAAAAAAGCGTGTATTTGAACTATGCAACTACCGTTAAACAGAATCCTCCCATCCAGAGACCCAGATCCTGACATGAACCATCCCTTTGGAATGCCTTCTGTTTCAGATCGAGGAAAATGGTTTATCCTACACTCTCACGCCAGGTCTTTCACCGATCCCAGCTATTCCCGACCCTCCTCAGCGGTCATGCGGTTTGCGCGCGTTACCTGGGCGCTGGCTCGATTAGGGTGGTGGTGTCCAAGTAGTGAATCTTGTAAAACTCCAGTAAGGCCGGCAAATTTTCAAATTCCTGGTCCCCGATCTTAAAACGGCGGTTGGGCAGGGAGTTGATGATGTAGTGGGAGACTCGCGAGTTCTCTGACACCGACAACACGTAGTCCCCGGGGCAGGTGGAGGAGTCGCGGACCAGAAACATGCCATGGCGCTGGCCTTGGAGTCGGGTCTGCGCCTCGTGGCGGGACACCGGCCCCATATACCAGGCAGAGCGGTCCGAGGAGTCGAACCTAGCGGAGGACATGGTGTCGGGTCCGAGCGACGGCTGCTCTCGCCCGTTCTGGAAGCCTTTGCGGGGTGCTCTGGGTTGTGAAAGGGCCTCTAGGCACACCTCGGGGCGCGTTTAGCGGGACGGACCAGCACCTTCCTCTGCGCTCTGGGCCCGCAGCATCCTCCGCCGCCTTGCGCCTGCTCCGGGGCTGCCTCACGGAGACAGCCGGTCCAGGAAATGCGGGGCAGAGCCCAAGGGTCTCAGCGGGATAAAACAAACCGCAGCGGAGGCCGCCCCGGGGATCTTAGGCTGCCCGGCGTATCGGGGTAGCTCCAGTGACTCCCAGCCTGGAAAATGCCGGCTCCACAGCCCCACGAATCTGCACCGATCCCTCTGTCACACGAAGCCCCGGCCTCCACAGAGCGTCGCGCCTCTGGGGCGGTTTTGCCCAGCCGGTTCCCAATAGCCACAGCAACAAAATGGCGGACGAGAGACAAGCTGCCGGCCACCTCCCCCTCCGCTCAGCGCTCTCTGTCTGCGCATGCGCGAGGCCCGACTTCCAGCGGCCGCCGGGGCCCTCCCCGTGACGTTGGTTCACGCAGCCAATCAGAAGCGCGATCGCGAAGATCTAGGTGTGCGCCCCTCGCGCCTGCTCCCGCGTTCCGGGAGGAGGCTAAGGAGGCGGCGGTGTTGGGCACTCCCTTCCTGGGCCACTGTGCGCCACCGGGGGCGCTGCCGCCGCCGGTTCTCTGTACTGGCAGGAAAACAGCGGGGGCCGAAAGGGGGAGCTTCATTTGGAAAACCTGCTTCTGGGAACAAAGCGTAAAGTGCAAGCTGAACCCCGAGCCAGGGAGGCGTGGCACTGAGGTGACCTGGTTGGCCGAGGGAGACTGAATGGCGAATAGGCTCCACTGGGTCAAAGTGGCCCAGGAAGGGGGTGACCCTGGGGGCTGAGGTGACCTTTGGATGGCTAGGCGACCCGAGGGGCAAGTCAAGATTGGCTTGACCAGAGTAAATGGTATAGGAAGCCTATCGCCTGGGATAATCTGGCCAATTTAGGTAATGAATTGCTGTTGTAAAATGCAAATGGTTTTGCCTCTAGGGCGTGGCGTTTCGCCTGCTCCGGATTTGGCCCGCTTCTCCCAGTTAATTTCCTTCATTCCACCTTTCTTATTCAGTTAGGCCAGCTCTGGTAGCATATTTTCTCCTTTCTGCTCTCATCTGAATGTGAATATTGAGAAAGTGGGATCTTGTCCGTTATGTTCACCTTTGTCTTCTCTGCCTTGCTCAAGTGCCTCTGAGTGGACTTTTAAATATTTGTTAAATGAGTGCGAAAAGTCAAGTCACTGGCACCTGGTTGTTGGTACTATGGCCTAATTGGATAAACAAGAAAGCATGTCCCAGAAGTGATAAAAGCGAGAGAAACAAATCATACCTAAATTCCTCTGCCATCCCTCTACCAACGGAATTTCATTTTGGCCTTTTGTATCCCCAGGTTCAACAACTTCTAGATGGAGAGGTGATAGGTGATCTCTATCTTAGGGTAAGCTAAAGGGAAATGTAAACTCAGCATAACCGCGTTTTCACCTTCCCTAAAGATGCTTTCACGTTGTATTAGTCTCAGGTGCAATTTGAGTAGCACAGAATTTGAAGCACACTACCTAAATTCAAATCCTGGCTTAGTTGACTGGCTGGGTGACCCTGGGCTCCTTAATTATTCTGTGGCTCATCTTGCAGTTACTAATAGTACTTACTTCCAAAGTAGAAATAAATGTATTAAACAAGCTAATACATGTAAAGTGCTTGGTATAGTGGCTGTCACATGCTAAGCAGCCTTATAAGAGTTTTCCATTATTATTCACTCTCACTCTCAACCTGGGTTTTTAACTTCGTAGTCTAATAGTGTGAATAAATCTATGGGTGGGTAATCGAGAGAGAAATTTCCACTTGATTTTCTACCTTCTTTTCACTGCTAAATTTAGCATTTCATCATCACCCTTTAATGGCCCAGTCTTCTTGAGCTGGCTTTTACCCTTGCTTTGACTAGGACTAAGATTTTAGTGAAGGTTGTAAGTGATCTTTATAAAAATTATCATTCTCCTTGATGTACCTGGCATATGTGTTCAGAAAATCTCTTCTAGAACCCTTCCCCTTTAACTCCTGTAACACTAACATAATTTTCTTCTGCCTCTCCAAATATACCTTCTCACTGTCTGTAGCATTTTTGTCTTCAGACTAATAATTATTATGAACACCTTAAAGGTCACTTCTAGTGACTCAAAACATATGTTCTAAAAGTAGAATGGGCTGGAGGTTTAGCTCAGTGGTATAAGTGCCTGCCTGGCAAGCGTGAGGTCATGAGTTTGATCTCCAGTACCAAAAAAAAAAAAAAAAAAAAAAGTAGAATGAAAACTGACCATAGCCTGTGATAATAGGGAAACACTGTAATCACAGCCTAAATTAATTCTTATCACAATCTGTTAGAATTGCCCAACAGTACCTCTCCTGTCCTAAGCTGAGCATTTTGGGAAGAGACTATAGTATTATTTTTTGTATTCCTAGTGCCCACCACAATAACCAGCACATAAATCATACTTAATAAATGGATTTTGATGACTAAAATGGGAAGAAGCCAGATAAAAATGAAAATTTAGTTTAGCAAAGGTAGGGCGAGGTAGTAAGATGACTGTAATTGTTTTCAGTTAACCATATGTATTTTTAAAAGGTAGCTGGGGACTGGGGATATAGCTCAGAGGCACAGTGCCTACCTGGCAAGCGTGAGTTTGATTCACAGTAACAACAAAAAAAGGTAGCTGGGGATGGTGGCTTATGCCTATAATCCTAGCACTAGGGCTGGGGGTGGAGGCCAGGCTGAGCTACAAAGTGAGTTCAAGCTAGTCTGAACTGTATAGTAAGACCCTATCTCAAAAAAAAAACAACAAAAAACCCATATATATATATATATATATATATATATATACACATATATATATACACACATATATATATACACATACACACACATATGTATATATAGAGAGAGAGAAAGAGAGAGAATATATTTGGAACTAAAGTTTATTAGCTCCATAGTTCCTGTTGTTTAATCTTCCATTTGGTTTAAATTTTACATTCCAACTTCCCCTTTTCTGTTAGTAACATCACTATTTTCCTAATTTGTAAGCTCAAAATTTGTCATCTTTCACTTAACTGAAGAACTCAACAGTAATACCCAAATTACATGGTGCTTTTCAAATCACAAAACTTAATAGAATCCATTGTTCTATTTACTCTAACCAGCATCCCATGAAGTACTACTTTTACAGGTAACCCAGAGGCTCAGACATTTTAAGTAGTTTCAAATTATATAATGTGTAAGAGGCACTTCTGGCAATCTTAAACTAGGTCTTTTGATTTGAGGTCAAAGTCCCATATTTCACTCTGGCAACTGCCTACAACTTAGGCCATTTTCTGTTTTGCAGCTAAGAAAACGGAAGTCGGTCAAAGTAACTTTAGTTGAGCACATGGGTAACTTTTTTAGGATGGCAGTTGACATTTTCAGTACTCTGGGAGGCTGATTGAAAGCTTGAGCCCACCATGGGCAATTCAGTGATTTAGGGAGACTTTGACTCAAAATTTTATGTTATGTTTAGACAGGTCTCACTTTAGTAGTGCAAGCTGGCCTTGAACTCACTATGTAGCTTAAACTGACCTCAATCCTCTTGCCTCAGCCTCGCTAGTGCTGGGATTACAGGTGTGTGCAGGAGGATCCCATGAAACAGGAAGACTGCTGGGAGTTTGGAACCATCCTGCACTACAAAGCAAGACCCTGTCTCAAAAAAAAGAGAGAGAAAAAACTGGATGTGGTGGCACCAGTAATCTCAGTGTTCAGAAGGCTGATGAGGCCGATAAAAGAGAATTGCAAATTTGAGCCCGAAGTGGGAAATTTAGCAATTTAAATGAGACCTCATCACAAAAAGGGCTGGTGGGGCTGCATACAGCTCAGCAACACAAGTGCCTGCCTGGCAAGCATGAGTTCATGAGTTCAGTCCCTGGTACCAAAAAAAAAGGGTTGGGGATGTACGTTAGTATGAAGGCCCTGGGTTCAGTCCACACTAAATAAATTAACTGACTGGGACAAAAAAATAAATTAATGGGCTGGGCTAAATCCCCAGCCTGGTGCATTTTTTTAAACTTAAAAAAAAATTATTAGGGGCTGGGGATTTAGCTCAGTGGCGTAAGCAACTGCCTGGCAAGGTCGTGAGTTTGATCCCCCATACCAAAAAATAAAAAATAAAAATTATTAATACATGTTTGCTGTACATGCAGTTTACAGTCATCTTGGGGAGTGGGTACATGTACATACTACAGCTAGTTTCTTTCTTTCTTTCTTTTTTCTTTTTAAAATTAATTCCCCTTCCCTTTGCCTCCCTCTAGTACATGCTGTTAATGCCAACACTATGGGAGGCTAAGACAGAAGGATCACCAGTTCAAACCCAACCAAGGCAAAGGGCCTGGGTTCAATCCCCAATAATTAACTAACTAACTAACTAACTAACACACACACACACACACACACACACCTCCTTTGTCATTTTTTGCCACATGACACAAGCTTAAAAAAAACAAAAATGGGCTGGGGATTTCGCTCAGTAGCCTAAGTTCCTGCCTGGCAAGCGCAATGTCCTGAGTTCGATCCCCGGACCTAAAAAACAAACAAACCA
>PVJX010034827.1:0-18658 GCA_004027295.1 Dolichotis patagonum | reverse complement strand
GCATGGCTTTATACTATTGTGTTATGTTTGATATTATTGTAATTGAAACTATGCTCAACTATAGCAGAGTAAGAGATATGGTGTTAGATACTGTTGATGTCCAGTTGACTTAATGTAAAGTACTGTGTTGCCTATGTTGTCCTCTTCTGATCTGCTCTGTACTGCCCCCTTTTGTTTTATTCTCTTTTAAATAATAAAAGAAGAGAAAAAAAAAAAGAATGATAGGGTACGTCTGTCTGAAATGAGGGTGAATATTTTAAGAGATGTTAATGGCAATGTGCCACTTTCTGTAACAAAATTTTTAAACAATCTCATATTTTTCAATTCTCGTATAGTGGTCATGTAATTATAACTGCTGAACTCAGGTGGCGAGTGCCTGGGGCTTTATTATATGAATTTTTTGCTTCTGAGCATGTTCAAACATTCCCATTATAAAAATGCCACATTAAAAGCAATTTCTTACATTGAATAGCTTCAAATCAAGTAATGAACATACATTTGGACCTTTAACATATATTTGTAGTCATAAAATACCCAACTTTTGTTTGGTTGGAGCATCTTGTATGAAGTAGAACTTAAAAATGTAAAAAAAAGAAAAAGAAAAAAAAAGTGGATGGTGAGGAAAACTGCACAACCCCATTTAAGCCCAACATTCTCAGATATGAATGTCTGCATCATTTTATAGAAAGGCTGACAGAAGGTCTATGGGGCCCCCTGACTTTCTGCAGACCACCCGTTCAGCAAGGACTTAGACCACTGTCTGTAACATTCAACAGTCCTCCTCCTGGGGGAAAATTCAGTCCATCCCTATATAAATGCTATAATTAAAGGGACCAAAAGGTGTGCTTTGGTGATGGATTTTAAATGAGGTCTACACACAACTGGCCTTTCTTATGTGAAAGTTGCATTATCATATTTTTATCATCTAAAGCTCCATGCTGACTCCATGCCCCTATGCTATATTATACACATTTATAGGCAAAAAGCTATTTCCTTTCTAAACACAAGTTTATTGCAGAATAATCAACAGGCATTTGATGTAGGTGGTGGCAAACAGGAACTATCTGTTGACATTTTTGTGCTATTTTATGTACTCTGTGTGTCTGAATGTTTATGCAATTTTTTTACATTAATTTATCCTTTAAATATATCTGCCAGCCAGCTACATAATTGGATTTTCTTTTGTTATAAGAAGTGAACATAAATTAACCCTGTTGGGTACAGATTAGCTTACAGAATTTCTTCTCTTCTGTCACCGTCAAAACCAGGGTGTCAGAAAGCTTTAATATTTAATGCAGGCCTAATTAGTCTCAGTTGGGCCCAGGGCACGTAGCAAAACCTGACAGCAGCCACAGAATCAAGTTCATTTAGAAAGCATAATTACTAGTTATTTCCATGCTGTAGTAAATGCTCCTATTAGAGTAGACTTCTTCCTAACCTCCCCAGTTTTACAAGTAAATTGAAAAACAAAGAAGAATAAAACAGCCTTTGATTCCAGGTAATAGCGTACAAAGCTTGTATAATTTGATTCTGGGCCTGACATTTCTGAGACATCTTAAAGACCTTGTAAGTATATAAAAATAGAAGCAAAGATAGTTAAACAAACCTGGAGAAGATGGGTCTGTAGCAGGTTGTGAAAGAAATTTAGAGATTCATGAGGATAAATTGCTACCTGTGACCTGCATTCTAAAAATAAACTACATGTGTCTGACCAGTCATTCAGAAAATACGTAATGAAACCCTAATACAGGCAGACTTCACCTTATGTCCTAGACTTAGGATCATATAAAGAAAAGCCAGGGAATATATACTAGCCAGGCAATGAATAAATTAAAGAAATCATGTGATTTAATTTTTTTTTTATTTACATGTTTTGATTCTTGCTCCAAATAAGAATGATGAGATGCTTTGAATGTGTGGTATCTAGATCCCAAATGAGATTTCAAAGAAATCTCTGAGATGTGAACATCTTTGCTAAGGTCCAAAGGAGGAGTGAAGAGAAACAAGAAGAAAACCTGGTGTGCAAAGCCCGTGAGCAGAGGTAGGCTGAGCATGTTCATGGGAATGAATTACCTGTGAAAGAACTCACAAGAGCTCCAGTCCACCATGCATTGAAGTGCATGGAAAGCAGATCAAGCAAATCCTGAAAGGCTATGTAAAGAAAGGAGGTAAGATGGGCTGTGTAATTTGCTAGCCAATGTCTGCCTTTTAGGACGCAATGTTTTCCTTCATTCTGAAGCCAGAGCACAAACACACATTTATTGAATGAGAGAATGAATGAATTGGAGGATGAATGGCAGTCACCAAAATCAGCACTCAGACCACTCCCCTCTTGTTTGTTCCATTTTACAACACAAAATTTTCACTAGAACCGTCACCTAAGGTAGGCATAATTATTCCCATATTGACCTAAGAAAGCTGTCTTTGTCCAAAGTCGTCCAATGGCTGAAGGGCAGAAGTGAAATGTGAATAAAGAGAACAAGTTCACGTTCACACAGAGAGGACTTTTGTGTATCTAGATATTAGAGAACTTTTCTGGATAACCTCATTTTTCAACGCAATTTATACTCCATAAGGCTCTCACATCTCAGTTTGGGGCTGGAATACCTTTGTGAGGCTTCCCAGCTATTTTAGCTTTCATGAGTTTTTATAATGATTCAAATCTATATCACAAATATGATTATGCTTCTTTGTGCCATCTGAAAGTTTTTTATTCCATCTAAAGTAGCCTTTGCCCTCGATGGAGCCTACACTAAGTGTTTCATTTCTCAAAAGAAATAAAGTCAATGTGCAAAGCATGGGAAAGTTTTTGTAATATTTGTTGTTAGATTGCTCACTTAGAGAAACAACAATTCCCTAGTCTCAGTGGGACTATTCTTGTTTGTCTTTCTGTTTTCCTATTTGAAAACCTTTCACAACCAGAACTCAAAGTCATCCTAGATGAACTTCAAACTATCAGTGACGCTTTGATGACTAAATTCAATGACATCTTTAAGTTTTCTGACTTGGTATCTCTGATGCACTTCTCAGTGCTGGACACAACTCTCCTGTTGTTGGAATTCATTCCCTCCTATCTTATAATGAGAATACGATGACTGTACTTCCATCTTGTGATCACACTCTCAACTTTTCCTTTGTGGTGTATCTCCAATATTTTTTTCTTCTCTCTTCTTTAAGTAGTGCATATAAAAATATAATTTTAAACTCAGTAATCATGTCAAATCCACATTGTGATTTTTCTCAATTTTTTTCTATGAGTATTTTTTCTTCATTCATTGTGTGGTTCTTGTAAATTTTTACGTACACATATGGGGTGATTTTAATTATATGTTACCTAACTCAGATTTTCATCCTAAAAATGTGACATTATTCCTAAAATTTTTCTCATAACCTATATTTTCTTACAAAATAGATACAGCTTAGAGATTTATTAATTGGACTTCATTACTATTACTCATTTTCAATATTTATAGTTCTCAAAAAACTTGAAGTATGTTTGTTATAACCGGAATACACTTCGAATTTCAGGTAGAGAATGCCTTCTCCTTTTAACTAGAAAGTGTACTTTATTTCTACCCATTTCTTATGAACTCTCAGTTTTTGAGATATTAATCAATGCCTGAAATCAGCATTTTAAGTGTTTACCTCCAGAAAAACACTGTATCTATAAAGAGTTGGATATTACTTTTCTCTTCTACCGTTCTTTGCTGTGTCAAGCACACTGTTTAACACAAGTTGAAATAATAATAAAATGCCATTACAAATTGTCACTAGTTGAAACTTTAAAAAATACACTAGACTACCCAAAAATTTGTAAACTTCTATTCCAATTTTCTCTGGAATTGACTTATTTCAACATTTTTAATGATTTCTTCAAGCATTTATTTCATACTTGTAGGACACAAAGGTATGATGTCTTCCCTATAAATACTTACCTGTCTTGAATTCATACTCTACAAAAATTTAATTCCTTCCCTGATTCACAATTAAATCTCTTCCTCCCATCTTTCTAATAGTACAGTACTGATATTTATAGTCATATTTTTATTATTATGCACTAAAAACACTGCTTTTCAGTTGAAACATACATATGCTATGATTATGTACATGTGGGACTTACACACACACATCTCCTAAAATTAATTATCAACTCATCTTTTTCCTTTGGTTAACTGTTCCAAGGCATTGTTGCTAATTTATGTCCCCACATTTTCCTCAGTGTACTAAAATGCATCAGGTAATATTAATACATAGGCTCCATTTCCTTTCCTTTGTCTAAGAGTCATCTGCCAGGATCTCTCCTGCCCCTTTTCATTATTACCATTGTTGGTTTGTTTTGTCACTCACAGTTTTTGGCTCAAGGCTCTCTTCACTCACCTATTTCCTGCACCTCTTTCTCACTGCATTGACTATTCCCTAACCCTTGCATCTTTCCCTTTCTCAGCTTACTTTCTCATTTAGGTGGCTTATGTCATTTATCTTCCGAAGAAAGGGCACATGAGTAAAATTTTTAAGTCTCTATGTGCTTTAAGTATTGCTATTAACATTAAACAATGTTTTGTGTATAGAACTGAGTTTGAAGTTTTAGTCTCAGAATTTTTAAGGTATTTCTTCACTGTGTGCAAGATTCAAATGCTGTTTTTCTAGCAAATCTAGTGCCATCCTGATTTGTAATCCTTTATATATCATCTGTTTGACATCTCTTGGATGTTTCAATACTATTTGATTTAATTTTCATGTTCTGAAATCTCATAATGATAAAGCCCTGATATGCAGGCTATTCCATGGGTCCTTTGCTGAATTACTTCTTTGGTAAGTATCTTCTTTCCTTTTTTTACCTCTTATTTTTGCAACTTTGGCCAGTTATATTAGGCTTCCAATTTTAATGTTCTATTTTGTCTTATGTGTGCTATGATATATGTTTTCATTTAATTTCTTTTTTATTTTTTAAAAGAGTAAAACTAAACATAATAAACCAGAACAAAGCCGATCAGAAGAAAACAATATAAGTGACACAGATTTCAAAGCAAGACAACAGGAGACCTACAGTGGTTACCATAATGTCTCTTGTTTTCTTTGAAATAGTTGTCTATACATTCATACACAATGAATTAATAAAAAACAAAATAGTGCAAAACTGATCAGAACAGAGTAATGAAGTCATTACAGGACTTCAAAACAAGACAGTATGAAAATTAACAATAGCTGCCATAATGTCTCTTGTTCTCTTCAAAATAGCTGTCCATACTTTCATGTATGTTGAAATTAAACAATAAAAAACAGATTAAAACCACTCGAAACAAAGAATAATGATATTACTGGATTTCCCAGCATGATGATTTGGAATCAGCAATGGATACCATAATGTCCGTTTTTCTTCAAAGTAGCTGTTCATTTCATCACACAAAATATAATTGATTCTCAAAAACTGTTTAGGAGAAGTTCTGGACATATATAAGCCTCTACATGTATACTTATCCTTTCTGCAGTAGAGGGAAAAATAACACAAAACAAAACAAAACAATTAAAACATTACTAGAAAAATAAACAAAAAAGACAAATAAATAACAATAGCAAAGAGCCCAAAACAATGATGATATAGGCTTTCAAAACATGGTGGTAAGGACAGAGCTAAGGTTGATATTTTACATAGTGATCTTCAAGAGTTCCTCAGGTCACCTGACACAAACATGCATAATTGTTCCAGTCCTAAGAATATTAACTGCTTTGTACTACAAACTTATAGAATTTTTAGCATAATCATCTTAGTTGTCCTAAGTGTGTTTATACAAATTTAGATATTTTTTTTCTTTTCCCTTTTTCATTTTCTTCCTTTTCCCTGAGATATTATTTTCCTCTTTGAGCAGATTCTTAGCCTTCACTATATTTATTAAGGATTTTGTATCTTATGTACTCTTACCATTTCTTACACTAGGAAGACAATATGGTATTTACTCATGTGAGTTTGATTTATTTCACTTACGAGTATGGTCTTGAGTTGCATCCATTTACTTTTAAATATCTCAATGTAATCATTCTTTATGGAAGAGTAGTACTCCATTGTATAAAAATACCACAACTTTTTAATCCATTCCTCAGTTGATGGGCATTTAGGTTGTTTCCAAGATCTGGCTATTACAAATTGTGCTGTTATAAACATGAGTGCACATATATCACTGTGGTATGATGTTTTCAGTTCTTCTGGGAATATGCCCATAAGTGGAATAGCTGGGTCAAATGGGACCTCCAGTCCCAGATTTTTGAGGAACATCCAGACTGACTTCTACCTTGGTTGCACCAGTCTGCACTCCCACCAACAGTGCAGGAGAGTTCCTTTTTCCACACAGCCTCTCCAGAATTTGTTGTTGGTAGTTTTCTTGATCCTGGCCATTCTTTCTGGAGTGAGATGGAATCTCAATGTCTTTTTAATTTGCATGTCTCTAATGACCAATGATGCTGAACATTTTTTCATGTATTTATTTGCTATTTGTATTTCTTTATCTGAGAACTATATGCTCATCTCAGATGCCAATTTTTGGATTGGGTCTTAGAATTTTGGATCTCTGACTTTTTTTTTAATTCTTTATACATTCTAGACAGAAGTCCTTTATCTGAAGGACAGTTGACTAAGATTTTTTCAAAATTCATGAGTTTTCTTTTCACTCTGTTGGAGATTTCTTTTGACATGCAAAAACTTTTTAATGAAGCAAGACCCCAGTCATAGATTCTGGGAAGTATTTTCCGTGCAGTTAGATTTTTGTTCATGAATTCTCTACCTACCCCCTTGTCCTCAAGATTTCTACCTACTTTGTCTTCCAGCAGATTTAGTGTTTCTGTTTTAATATGTAGATCTTTGATCCATTTTAACTTTAACTTAGTACATGGTGACGAGCATGGTTTAGTTTTACTTTTTGCCATATGGAGAGTCAATTTTTCCAGAGCCATTTTTTAGGGAGACTTTCTTCTGGTGAACATGTTTGGCCCCTTTATCAAAGATAAGATGGCTGAGTGTGTTTGTAGTTGTAGTTTTATCTTCTAATTTATTTCATTGATCTTCAGGTATGTTTTTATTCCAGTACCATGCTGATTTCATTACAGTAGCATTGTAGTATAACTTCAAGTCAGGAATTGTGATGCCTCCTGCCTTGCTTTTGTTGCTCAGAATTAACTTTGCTATTCTAAGTCTTTTCTGGTTCCAGATGAATTTTAGGAATTTTTTCTCTAGATCTGTGAGGTATGCTAGTGGTGTTTTGATTGATATTGCATTAAATCTGTATAATTTTGGGATAATGGCCATTTTCACAATATTTGTTCTTCCTATCCATGAACAGGGAATGTCTTTTCATTTTCTGAGGTCCTCTTCAATTTCTTTTTTCAGGGTATTATACTTCCCTGGAATAGGTCTTTTACTTCTTTTGTTAGATTGATTCCTAAGTATTTCATTTTTTTGGATGCTATTGTGAAGTGTGTGGCTTCCCTTATTTCTTGCTCAGTGAGATTGTTGTTTGTATATAGGAATGCTATTAATTTTTGAGTGTTGCCTTTTTATTTAGCTACATTACTAAATTTATTTATTATTCAGTGGAGTTCTGGGGGTCTTTTATGTAGAGTATCATGTCATCTGCAAATAATGATAATATAACTTCTCCTTTCCTTATCCTTACTCTTTTTATTTCTTTATCTAATTACCCCAGCTAGTATTTTCAGCACTATATTGAATGTGAGTGGTGATAATGGACATCCTTGCCTTTTTCCTGATTTTATAGTAAAGACTTTCAGTTTTTGGCCATTTAATATAATGCTGACTATTGGTTTGTCATAGATGGCTTTTATCATATTGAGGTAAAGACCATCTGTTCCAATTTTCTACAAGGTTGTTACCATGAATGGGTGGTAGACTTTACCAAAAGCTTTTTCTGCATCTATAGAATGATCACATGATTCTTATTTTTTGTTCTATTGATATGATGGATTACATTTATTAATTTGCATATGTTGAAACATCCCTGCATTCCTGGGTTGAATCCCATTTGGTCATAGTGTATAATCTTTTTAATAATTTTCTGCATTGTTTGCCAATATTTTATTGAGAATTTTGCATCGATGTTCATTAAGAAGATTGGCTTCATTTATTTTCTAAGAAATTTGCTAACTTCTACCATGTTTAATTCCAGGTTCACAATTTTATTCCCACATTTTTCTCACACAGGTGTATTCGCCTTACTCTTACAAGTCTCCTCTTTATAGTCAAAATCCCAAGAGTTCTACCACACATATAGTGTTGCAATTGGACCTTCGATGTTTGAACCTCAAATTTATTCTGTTCAAATTAGAGCCAGTATATCATTTTGTAAATGGTCAGTAGCACAACGAAAAAGATCATTAACTTCTCTATCTTTAACAATGATTAGCACAGCACCCAAAGCCTACATTGAATCATAAACTCAATATACATGATTACTAAGTGTCTTCTCTGTGTCTAATCTTATGTTACAACTTCAGGACTGACAAATACATTTTATTTGTTTTACAGAGCTCACACACCCTTGAAAGAAAACAAAAATATAAGGTGTATATTATTGTGGATTGTGATAGCTAGTATAATAGATGTGATCACAGGGGTTACATGGCCTAAGAAAACTTCCAGTGGAGAGCACCTGCATAAAATATTGAAAAGTGAGGAGGAGTTCTTAGAGCATAGGATGTAAAGACAGTCTTAACTGAAGAGGTCCATTCAGCATTTTCTAGCAAGCCCAGAACAAGTATGTCCATCTCAGGACCACCCCGTCATTTTAGAGCACAGACGGCTGAGTTGAAGTGGGAAGAGAAAACACCAGAGAACATCTGAGATCAGACCTCAAAGGACTTGGAACACGTAAGAAACTGAGGTGCATACCCAACAGATTTAATTTTATTATTTATTAAAGAGTATTGATGGCTTTTCCCATTTAACACTGGACACCTAGATGCTTACATAGATACATGTGACCTACAATTGTCCTCATATATGTCCTATGAGGGCTAGATTTTTACATTTTCATATTCTCCATGTCATCCTATGGCAAATGAAGGACAGGCAAGAACTTTGGGTTTGTCCTGTGTCCTCATGTTTGCTCTCTCATCACTCCAACTCAGCTGATCTGCACAGTAGGGTGAATAAATTCCTCTGAAAGAGCCCTATTTTGTCTCAGAACATGTGATATCAAGTAGGCAAAGAATCCTAGACAGAGTAACCAACAGAGCATTCTGAGCATCTTCCATTGTGAGCATCGTTCTTGGGATCAACAGAGCAATTATAGTTGGGAGATCTGCGATCCAAAAGAAACCAAACAGACCTGTTTAGCAACTGAATTTCCTAATTATAATGCATGATAATCCCCTTGTACCTGCAACTTCATCAGAAGCTATCCAGACATTACCAGAGGCCAATCTAGAAATTATCATGAGTGAAATAATCTTTCCAACTGTAGGAAAGAGGCCTACTCTAAAACCTATGGATAACATAAGCTTCCTTGAGCTCTGAGTTCTAGAAATATGAAACTCAGCAACTGAGGAGCTCATAGCCGGAGATCAAGAAAACAATGATCAATAATTGGAAGACAGAGGAAACTTATGTGTGGAAAGGTTATGACGATAATTTGTTTAAAAATTATATTCAGCTTATAATTTGAGAGAGATAGAGCTGTATATAACATTCTTTCTAATAATATTTTTTAAAAAAACTGCAGGAAACCAAAACTTTTTCAGAAGAATAAAAACAGAATGTCACTGATTCTGAGTTAGAATCCTATGTATAAGGTCCACTGTTCTAGGATCCATCTGTACTCTCTGCTCTGATTTTCATTCTGGCTAAGTACAGATCTAGAGAGGTCTGTTTGGGCTATTTCATCTCAGAATTGGTCGTGTTTACCTTAGTGATAGCTATGAAAGCTTAAAGAAATAAAATAGTCCTGAGATCATATCTAGAATTTATTTAAGATTTTTAAGCTTACATGCATTTGTTCTCACGACAGTATAGAATGAGGGGTTAAAGACGGGACATGCAAGTGAGTAACTGACATGTGGGGCTATTGGTCTTTCCCCAGGCCATCTGGGAACTTAAATAGCCAACAGTTAATTAAAAATAAACTGACACTTTACTTTAAGGATAGTTTTAATAACCATTTATAAATGTTACATTAAAAATTCATACACTGTTATCAACTCCAGCTAAGGATTTACAGCACAATGAAAGTGTTATGAATGTTTTATAGGTTCTGGGGAAAAGTCTTTTCCTGTAGAGGTATTTTCAAAAGATTATTTGTCTTTTCTAGGCCACATCATAACTACTTAAGACAACAGCAGCTTATGGAATAAAAACAGCTCCCAAAGCTCAGGACATGATCTTCCTTCCTGACTTGTAACTGACCCACTGGCCACAGTTCTTTCCCTAGGTAAAATGTGTTCCCCAAAAAGTATTTGTTCCGAGTACTGGATCTACAGAGAGGGAAAGCAGACCTTATTAAAATGACATAAAAACCACCTAAAAAGATGTACGCTGACTCTGACTGATGGTGAGCAGAAGCAGTAAAGGTATGATGTAAGAATAAACTGGGAATTATCAAAGCTGGGATTCAAGAATTCTGCTATACATTTAATATCCATTTTGCGTTTGGAGCTTTTTATCTGCTCTGTTTTGGCCACATCTGTGAATTTGTGTAACACCACAATTTGTTATAGACACAGCTTTTGGACAATGGGTTTGCTATGCATGGGTTCAGATGGCAAACAGCAACAGAGCAGAAGTGAGGCTTGAAATTAGAGGCAGGCCTCCTCCTGCTGCTGCCTGTGTTTACTCCAGGCAGGAACCAGAGAGATGTAGATCTTGCAAGAACAGCAGAAGAGGGCTCCAAATTGTCTGCCTCACAGTTAACAATTGAAAAGTAAATTTCCTTGTTCAAAGAACAGAATTACAAATCATAATTCTTAACAGTTTAGGAACTAGGATTTTGTACCAATGCATGATTGAATTTTAAAACCCTGGAGGATTGCTTCAAAGGGTAGCCCAGCTTCTAAAGTAAAGCAGAAATAAAAAATCAGTGATACATTTATTTTCACCTTTCTGTTTTCTTATAGTTCTGTAAGTAAAGGTCAACATTACTTGAATTTCAGAATAAATCAGGCTAATGATGCCATTCTGACTGATCACACTGTTCGTAAGAAAATGCTATTTATGCAGAAATACAACACAGACATTATTAGGAATAACAAATTAGGTTATAATCTGAGAAATGGTTTTAGATAAACATCAGTTTATAATTTAGTCATTATTAGTTTCAGTCTCCTTCTCTGTATTTCATTGGGAATCATCATTTCTTTTCCTTAGGAGTCATTCCATTGTCAGAGTAAGAGGGTGGGTTTACATGTTTTCTATGTACATACTATGTCTATTTTCTTTAATTAATAATGAGATAGAAATAGAATTTCACAGCTATTATATGTATTATAGGATACATAGAGGAATTTGTTTTTATTTTATGTTAATGTTTTAAAATGCTATCAAACTTAAATTTCAAAACCTTATCAAAATCAATTTAATCCAAAACAGTAAACTTTAATTTTGGGTAGAGTAAGGAAGAGTGAGAAAAATAGTAAAATACATGGAGAAGAAGCAAGAATGAGAAGAAGAAAAAGGCAGGCAAAGACACAAAAAATAAAGTAAGAAAGAGACAGAATCTATGTGCAACAGACTGTGAAAGGAGGAAAGAAGCAATAGGGAAGGAAAAAAGGCAAGATATAGAAGATACAGAGACAAAAAGCAACTTTAGATTTTGGAACTAGTTAAAATAATACACAATTACTGCAGACCACTGAATAATTATCATAATATCAACTCTAGCAACCATTCTGTTGGTTTCATAACACAGTTGAGAGGCACTAGACTTAAACTTGTGTAGTTGTTCTTATCCTACCTAAATTTAATTCCTTACCTCAGTTTTATCCTTTACAACACTAAGAAATATATAAAAGCTTCAAAACCAAAAACGCATAACAATTAGTGAAAAGGGGAACTCATACTATCATTGTAAGAATCAAATAAGGTGACTCTGCCCAGGAGGCTGAGACAGGAGGTTTATTGCAAGCTGAAGGCCAGCCTGGGCTACAAAGTGAGCCCAAGGCCAACGCTGAATTGCACAGTGAGACTGTGTCTCAAAAAAAAAACCTGTGTCTCAAACCTGTGTCAAAAACCTGTGTCTCAAAAATAAATAAATAAATAAATAAATAATAATAAATAGTCTCTGCAACTTTTATCTTTTTATGTATTTTATTATTTTTGTTTCTGAAAATACATTCTGAGAATAACAAAATTGTATGTGAGAAAATAAAAACAATCAGTAGTAGTTTTTATCTTCCACAGTGCATTCCTTTGCTTCTTTCCTCCACCTTCTTTCTGAGATTTGTGCTTATAAAGCCGGTTTCCCATTGCCATCCACAGGTTGCGACTTTGTTCTTTACAAATCTGTATTAGGGAGGCCAAATTCAGTAAAGCCTGCACAAGAGGGATTATAGCTGCTTGGGCTTCAAAAGTTTGTTGCGTTTGTTTCATCCTTTCATTCCAACAGGCTACATCGGATTCCCACTGCTCCTCGGGCTTATCAGCTACCATGTCTGTCATGGATTTTCTGGTAAGAAAGAAATATAACACTATTGACTGCATTCTTACCATCCTCATCACGTGTCTAGACAGATCATCTTTCTTCTGAACTATTTAAGCTCTTTTCCTCTTGTACTTTCTCACATTGTAATCTATGGAGGACAACCATCTGGCTATATCTCTGTGTCCATTTAAAAACAGTCATCCACCTTTATCATGCAGAGTACTGAAGCATTATAAATCATGACTACTTATAAAGATGGAAAGATTATTGAACTTGGATTGAGGATAAAAGACTGCATTTCTTTCTGTCTTTGGTCATAACTGACTGCTGTATGCTGCATTGTAGTAACCCTTTACTCCAGTGTCTTTCTGTTTCATTCACAAAATTAAAAGAGAGATATCCAATGGTAGCAACTGGTCACTAATGTAAACTGAGAAACAAGAGATTAGTAAAGCTCATTTCTGAGTGTGTGTGGGTAGGAGATGGATGTGAGACTGGAGACTGCAACCGGTCCCTGGACCCTTCTCTGGGCACTTGCCCTGCTGTCTACTTCTGTCTCTTATTGCTTTTGGAGTCCACAGATCATAGGCTGAACTCATGAGCCTAAATGAATCTTCCCTCCTTTAAATTGTGGGTGTCAAATATCTTGTCTCTGCAACAGGAAAGCTGACTGAAATATAAGCCATAAGAGTATTATATACTGCTACATTCACTAACTCTGTCATGCTCTGGCTAAGAACTTAAGAAATATTCATTGAAGAAGCAGAAATTCCACTAGAACATAAAGACTGAGGAAGAACCAGCTAGGTAGTGACAGATATGAGGAAATTCAGAAAAGATCCTAGTATTGATTAAAGCAAGATAGTCATCCATATTCACTAATATACTATCTATTAATTGAGCATCTAGTTTGTGGCTTTCCTTGCTCTGGAAGTTAAGGATCCAGCAGTGAAAATTACAGGTAAAAGTCATCCTTTTAGCACAAAATTTGCATTCATTTTTGGAGGAAACTAGTAATTCCACTGAGGTGAAGCACAGAAATCATTCATTTGAGTAATGATATTTTTGTGGAGTTCTGTTGGAGTTGCACAAAGGAGAGTTTTGCTCTCATAGCCTAAGTTTGTTTAATGGTGGTGCCCTGGTGCTTACTTTCACAGTTTGTTGATGGATGAAGGGAATTGACAGAGACTTTTCTAACCAGAATTACAAAGGGAAAGAAAATTCCTTGCAGTGTTAAAACATGTGAGTCATCATAGGCAATGGAACTACAGATGCAGGGTAAAAAGAGAGAGAGGTACATCCATGGTAAACAAGCAAACAAAATTAATAAAAAATAACTTGTATTTGGAGTCACACTGACTCTTAACAGTTATGGGACATTGAAAGACTATTTAATTTCTCTGACCCTAGATCTCTTCATTTTTAAAATAAAGCCTAATTTACATCATTATTATAAGGACTGATTTACAGAATGAATTCACTCTAGAACAGTGTACATTACCTAATCACTCAATAAACGTGAACAGTGTTTTAGTCCAGTAGTTTTCTGAGTGGATTGAGAACTTAGCTGAGAATTTGCCAAAAGAGAACTTTGATGGATGTTGTTTAGGAAATAACAGACCAAGCAATTACACTGAGAATCAAAGAAGATCACCCTCTTCATAGACTGAGAAGTCCTGGGTTTGACTTGTTGAAGAGAAGTTTCATTTAATATGTAATCTGTGGAAAAATGAGATCATGGATGTTTTATATCACACCTATATCTTATTAAATGTCACTGTGAAATTATGAAAATTTTGATATAAACATTTTCCATTGCAGGTCATATTCCCTTTATAAAGACTGAAGTTTGCAAAACACAATCCCATCTTTAGGGAAGTTTATGACACAGGCAGAGTATATTGTAGTTTTTTTTTTTTTTTTTACAAATTTCAAGAGAACTGAGAAATAAGTTCAAAGTTCAGACCATAGTAATTGTATAAAAATGATTAGTTCAAGAATGTAAACTTTTTGATTCAGATGCCTAAATTCTTTGTACTAAATCCACCAGGTTTTACTGAAAATCTCTGTCCAGTGAAAAATAAGAACATTCAATCCCTTTTTGTTAAAAAACTAAGTGGAAAATATTATCAATAGCTAGACAATAGATAATAGATAATAGATAATGTACACAATATGGATACATTGAGTTGGAAGACTTCAAAAATCTAGCTTCAAATTCTTACTCATAAGTGAAACAAACCAGGCTCACATGTGTAAACATGTGTAGACACCGTGATGTCTCTCTAGTAGAAAAAACTGAAAGAGTAAATAAAATCTAAAATGCACAAGAGGTTGTGAAAATAAAAGGGGGAAGAGACTGCTCAAAAGGAAAGGACAACTGGGATGGTGGAAAAGAAAAAAAAAGAAAGAAGGGAAGAAATTATATATATATAGATATATATATATAGATATATATATATATATATATATAACGATAAATAATTATGCTACTAATATCCACTAGTTCATTAAAAAGAACAGTTTGTGTTTTCATTCTTTGGTCATTTTCCATGCCTGCATCTTGTTATTCAAGCAACTACTTTGAAGATGACAATACATAATATATTAACCAGTGTTAATCTCCTATCATTTTGTTTTGGAATTCTGCATCATTGTTTTCATTCTTCTTGCATTTTAAATAAAAAAGTCTTAACCTGAGTATCAGTAGTTATATATTTACATTTAAACTTGTGATAATTTGTGAGGTTATTAAGCTAGATGACTGATTAATAAATATCTACAAAGGAAAGCTATAAATAATGTTGTTATAGTTTCAGCCAATAAATGATATTGGATGCTATTACTTTTCACCTCTCAAAACTCTACAGTCAGCATAGGCTTCACCAATCCAATGGTTGATGATTTGTTTCCTTCAGGAACTCAGTGAATTGCTGGAGACCATCCATGGCCTTCTTGTTTTGAGTTACAAATGAGGCTGGTCACCCTTCTATGCAAAATGAACTGTAGATTCTAACTCTACATACGTTATGCCCTTTGGGCTTCATTGCATACCACATCATACCTGCATTATTTTTTCTTCATGCTCAACATTCCAAAGTTCCTCTGCTTGATAAAATATTATAAATAATATTTTTATGAAATTGTTACTCAGAACTTTGGTTCATTTTTGACACAACAGACTTTTGCAAAAATTGAGTTTTGTAAAAAATTTGTTATTTGATTCCAGTCAGTTTCTGTGAAGTCAGACCAAAAATAATATTTTCACTGCTTTCCAATCCCCCTAGGTCAGCTAAAGGCTCTGCTCTGCGCTGTCCTATCTTTGGGACTCAATGTAATGGAGAGGCTACTGTGTGATTTCTACCATATGAGTTGGGAGCTCTCAAAGCCACCAGCTCCAGATAACCAGGAGTCACTTTCATTCTAATTATATTGACCAGATCAAGTTAGATAATCAGAGGAAGCGTCAAAGTTGGATTTTAGGGTAAAGAATCCTTATGCAAGTCAAGGACAGGCATGAGAAGAAGAATAGCATCAAGAGTTTTTTACCAAGAGGTGGAAACATTTTATACAGTCATTAGCAACAACAAAGACTAGTGAGCAGTGAGGTAGGCTGAAAAGTTATTGAGAAAACTGGTACACATAGAGTAATCCTCGAGATACAATAGAATTCTAAACTCTCTGAAAATAATACATGATATCAATGTCATTGTATCCAGTGAAAATTTTCTTAAACTGTGTGAAAGTTTTCCTATGTCTAACATGAACTCTTCATAAACTCAGGTTTTAGTATGTGGAAATATGTCTTTTTAAATTTCCAAATAAAAGAGGTTCAGGACCCACTGGCAGATCACCATGAGGCCCAGAATTCGAAGAGCCCATGCAATTCAAAGGAAGTCCAACTTCACTAGAAGTTAGTTCCTGCTTGTTCCCACCATTATTTCATTGCCTTATGGGGAAAAAAAAGGAACTCAGCTTCTCATGGGTTTTTAGCCAAATGCTGATCCAGTACCCTGGAAAATTCTCTGTGCCCTTGAAGGGTCGTTCCACTCCCTCAGTGCTAAAACCAGCCATAGGGCCACTATTGTATCTTGGTATTTGCTTTTTCCATGTATCTGTCTTAGAAAGCTGAGTTCCTCAATAGCAGTAAGTCACATTTGGTCATTACTTTTGTTCCTTTCCAACTAAGAACTATTTTCTTCTTTTCCTTCAGATTCTGCACCACTATAATTTGATTTGCATTAAATTTTAAACATTGAAACCCAGAAAGTTTTATTTCTTCCCTTTTCTACATTATGGAACTCAACACACAGCCTTCAGGAGGGTGTTTACCCCCACCAAGGTCTTCTACACGAGTAACAATAGAACAATGTCGCTCCCATTAATTTCAAATGAATTTATTCTTCTAACTGTGACCGTGTGAACTTGCAGTCACAGCTCCCTCCTGGGGAAAGCAAAGCAAAGCAAAACAAAAACAAATCAATGAACAAGTGGAGCCTGCATAAGCCGGGCCTCCTGAAGTGCCTCCCACCAATTGTTTCCAAAAGGATTTCCCATTAGTGACCATTACATATTTTATAATTAATGTTTATAAAATGCAGTATTTTTAGACATGGGGAAGCAAATTTAAATATCAAGATGCACCATGAAATCAATTTTTGAATGAATAAATGAATATTATATATCGACAGTTTCATTCTGTTTGTAGCTTTAAAAGATGTCTGTGCACCCATAGCATGCAAAATTACCTGAATTACCTGAGAGTATTATAGTAGCTGCAATGTCAGCCGTTATTTTACCAGTGAATATTAGCACAGGTTGGCAGAAACATTGGCAAAATATCTGGAAACCATTTTCCCCCAGAAAATAAAAAGGTGATTTCCTTAGATAAAACACCATCTGCAAGACCATGGAGGACGAGAGGCACATGGAGAAGCGATCAGTATCAAATGAGTGCTGAAAAAAAAAAAAAGAAAAGAAATGTACCACTAAAGACGTTGGCACCATGAACTGCAAGGCAGACTTAGGTTGAGCTCTAGTATTGCACAAGAAAATGCACTTTACTCATTTATGAGGCGGCAAATGAATCCTGAGGCGGTTTACAATAAAACTTCAGGAAACGTGGCTGCACCTACGTGTAATTGTCTCACATGGATTGAATGGGAAGAAATGTATGATTGCCATCTGTAATGGGTCAGGTGCCTGTGCCAGATTCTTATCAGAGACGTGAAGCCACTGGCGCCATTCCATCATCTTGAACTGAACAGTACTGTGTTTATTACATACTTTATAAGACCTTGACTTTAAAAAATTGGGAGAAGTGAAAGAAATACCAGAATGACACCGAAAGGCCAATGAACACTCTCCTCTTAACTCAGAAGCGTGAGGTCAGAGGTAGATACATTCAAGGCACGATCATCAAATAAGGTGAATGTTTCAATTTTTAAAAATATTACTGTAAAACCCACATCGCCATTGATGATCTTCAAGGTATTCACCCGCACTCGAAACACACCACTCCAAAAACTCAGCCCACCACTCTTCCTTCTTTCTGAAGCAGTTCGGGAAGTTCTTTTGTGTCTTTAGTTTTGCTGCCATGGCTACCTCAGTGTCCCGAATACAGGCAAAATGTTCATCTTTCATGTTCGTTCTGATTTTGAAGAGAGCTAGAAGTCACGGCATACCACATCCAGTGCATAAGGTAAGTGAGGACACTCTGTATGACTTTTACCAGTTGTTCTTTCTGTTATATGGCACTCAGCAGCAATATTCACCACATTTTTATAATACCTCATAAAGATATTCAGGAAGATTTCCAGAACTATTTCAAAAGTTGCAAGAATGATGGGACACATATTAAAAATGAGGAGGCTTATTTTGGGGGAAATTAGTGGCAATGTGCCTTTTACTGTAATATTTGCTTTAATGTAAACATTTGCTGTGCATTTTGATTGCTCGTGGAGCTGTAAATCCATGTGCACAGGTTTCTCACCTGTGAGACTGGAAAATAATCATGGAAA
>PVJX010034826.1:0-18642 GCA_004027295.1 Dolichotis patagonum | reverse complement strand
AATAAAGGGAAATGTTTAGTCTCAGCTGAAAAGCCAGTGCTCCCCTACACACCACAATTTAATATCCTTACCAGACCAACTTCCCTGCTTCGTGCCCATCTGCCTCGCAGGGAGGGCACAGCCTGGAGTGTGACTCCGCTGTCATGCACTTACCATGTGACGGCAGTAAACTACTTTGGCAACCACATGGCCAAGTCCCGTCCTCACTGGTAAGCACTGGCAAGAGCAGTAGCTGACAAGCTCAGAGGCTTCCAGAAAACACCTTCCCCGTGGGTCAACGTAGCATCCTCCACCCCTGCCATCTGGGAGAACTCCTCTGACCAGCTAGCTGCGTATGGCCCAGCCTGGACTATTTAAAGCTTTGTAGGCTTTTGGTTAAAATTGCTGGACGGTCAGGAATGGTTTCTACCTGCAATTCTCTGAGACCATCAACTGGAGCACACAAAGGAATCAACCTGTCACAGACCAGTGTATGGATCTGATGACATCTCAAGCTTAAAGCCTGTCGTCTTTGGGGGACATGCATCAGCCACTCAACATGTGCTGATGGAGGCTATGACAGAGCCGTGAGTGGGAGAACTGTTAACAACTGCAGGATGCCCCAGCCCTCCCCAACCCGCCACCCCTGCACCACCCAGTCCATGGAGGGGAGGGGTGGGGACAAATGCACACAGGAGGCTGCACTCTACCAGTACCCGTGGAGAGCTTGCCAGGAGGGTCACAGAATCTCGTACAGCAAGTTCCTCGAGTGTTTATTCTGTGCAATCAGCTACTGTACCTTCTTAACACAGTCGTTTCAGGTTTCTGTCTTAACCTAAAACCCACAGCATGAAATAATGCTTTATGCTGTGACCCAGTATAGATGGAAATATGACAGTTTCACAAAAATAATGCTTCACCTTATAACATATAATATGCTATTAGCTATAGAACATGTAATGTCTCCTCCTTCTGTTCTACTAGTGCTTTTTAAAGAATTCTAGCCATGACCTATGAGGTCAGGGGTCTCACTGAGTACTAGGCCATTCACAATGTGGAAAATGCTATTTTCACATGTATCAAAACTGGCAATACAGGAACAAAGACAGTATCTACATATGAGCTCTGCTGCTTTTCATGAGTTGCTGATTAACTACAAAAAGATACAGCACCACAAAATAAACCCAAAGATAGTAAGATACAGTTTTTAAGACACATAAATAAGTTAATTAAAAATCAAAATGGAAATGAGAAACAAAGCCAAAAGTTGTTTTTTTTAAAAAAAAAAAAAGATCATCCAAAATCGACATAATTCTGATGACTACTTAAGATAGAAGGAAAAAATGAACAATAATTGGAATAAAAAGAGGAAAGTAACTCAAAATACTAAAAAGATAAAATACTATCAATGAAACTGTGCCAATACATTTGAAAACTTGGAAAGAAAATTTGAAATACATGTATCAAGAGTCTTAAGCAGAAACTAACTGGAGAGCTCTTTAATTAAATCAAAAGTTTAGAAATCAGGCCAGGGATTTAGCTCAGTGGCTTAAGCGCCTGGCTGGCTAGCGTGAGGTCATGAGTTCGATTCCCGGTACCAAAAAACAAAAAGTTTAGAAATCACCCTATAAAAAACTTCCAAGTCCATTTTCAAAATCCATTTTATTTCAAGGAGAAAAAGAAGAAAAAAAGACTTCCAAGTCCAAAAGATTTCCCAAGCTCTATGAAATATTCAGGAAATAGTAATTCCAACTTTATACAAAATACTCTAGAATTCAGAAGAAAGAGGGAATACTCTCTCTTTTTGTAGAGGCTTGTTTTAGAAGCTGGTGTAGCCTCATCACCAAAACTTTATGACGGTGATTCTCAAAGTATGATTGAGGTACCCCGCAGGTACCCAAGACGCTTTCCAAGGGTCTAAACTATTTCTATGACAACACGGATGCTATTTGCTTTTTCATTTTCCTCCAAAAGCTATTGGACATATGACATCATGAAAAATAATATCAATTCAAAGATTCAAGATGCTCAATTCAAAGCAGAACATCTATAAAGGAAACCACACCAAGGTATACGAAAGGAAACTGCTGAAAAGAAGGCTTCAGCCAGATAGAAAATCCATCTGGGATGGATTTTACACTAAATGTAAATGGCAAAATTACAAAATATTCAGAACATGTACAATTTCTGGCAGAATTATTTCCACAACAGAGTTTTTAAAAACACAAAAAAGATAAAATGATGATTTTGTGTTATCATTAAAAGCTTGTTTGATCAAAACCATATGGAGGAAGGCAAAGACATGCTACAAGCCTGAAGAAGGTACTGGCAGCACACCAACCACTAAGTACAGACACCCAGGGTGAAGAACTCTACAAAGCAGTAAGAGAAGACGAAGTCAGTTGTGGTAATCCACAGTTGCAATCCCAGTGCTTGGGAAGCTGAGGCAGGAGGATGGCAAATTTACATCTGGACAACTTCGCAAGAACGAGTCTCAAAATTTACAAAAACATTTGAAGGGCTGAGGATGTAGTTCGGTACAAAGACCCTGTGTACAATCCTTGCAGGTTCAAGCCCAGCCTGGACAACTAGGGATGGGGATTTCCCCAGTACCGAAATCAATACACCAATCACTTAATAAATAAAAAACACTAGAGGAAGAGTGCAGGTGGCTTCCCTCCTTGGATGACGAGCGAATGCTCCCGTTGGCCCCTGTCCTCCCCAGCCTCCACTCCACTAAGGCCCCACACGGAAGTCACTCCACACGGTCCCCATCCCTGCTGGCCCACACTGGCTGAGCCTGTGACCCCGCAGGAACTGCAAGCCTCTCCACTTAGGTGACGCTGAGATAGGAGGGTGGTGGTGCCTCATCTCCTGGAACGGTCACCTCCAGAGAGCCCTGCGAGGTGCCACGCCAGGAGCTGAGGAAACCAGGGCATTCGACATCCCAGTAACTGCACCCAGCCTCTCCATCCCTGGCCTCTGTCACTCTCAGCCCCTGCTGGCAGGAGACAGGAGAGGCGACCTGCATGGCTCAGCCACTAGCCTGGCTCGGTCTGGGCCTGGCCTTCACCAGTCAGGAGGTCTAAGCCCAACTCCTCTCACCTCGGCCCTCTAAGGGACGTGACGAACCATCCCTCTCTGTCACCACTGTCCACACAGTCTGGGGACCTAAACCGACAAGGCGGCCACTACTTTCCCTCCCACCTGACCTTAGCCCCGCCTGAGACCAGGGGGCTGCCAACCTCTCACTTAACACTGGAAACAGGGTCCTGGCTGCCAGCTGAGGGGCACAAATTCCAATTCACAGCACAGTTCTTAGAGCTCCTTCCAGAACCAACTTTGTTAGTTTATGCACTGACAACCAAGAACGAGTACCCGGGATGCAGGCAGCTAGGAAAGAGAGCAATCAGGGGTGACAGACGTCCACAGGGTGTGTCCCTGAGCTGCAAACCCTGGAAGCTGGCCAGAGCTCGGCCCTGTGATGCCCCCCTCCTATCTGTGTGGGACACACCTCGGGAGCCAGGGAGCCCAGCCAGGATGTGAGACCGTCTCCCCACTCCCGAGCCAAGCACAGAAGTCTAAACCAAACTCTGAGGAATAAAACTACAGCTGAGGCAAGCACCTGAGGAAGACTAAACCCCCATGATAAAAGGAACAGGACACAGGGCTGGGCGTGGAGCTCAGTGGGACAGCACTTGCCTAGCAACAAGGCTCTGGATTTGATTCCAGCACAGACACAGATCAAAATGATGGGTGGGAAATACAAGGAGCAAAGGCCCCTTCTGAGGGGGCTTGTGGGCTCCAGACCTCAGGGAGCGCCACCCCACCCTGTGAGCACACTGGCTTCTACCACTTGCCATGTTCTGGGGATTAGTTAAGTCTGTCTTCCCTACTGGTTGTGATTTTCTTGGATTCCATCTTGCCAAGCCTAGAATCTATGTAATGTCAACATAAATGTTTGTTCAAAGTCTCTTTTCTCCCCAGTTCCACTGGTGCACACAGTGTCTAGCACCCACAAGTTCTGAGTTATTATATGGTGAGGACTTGGGACTGTGGCCCTCCCGGAAGTGGAAAGAGCATCCCAAGGGGAGACACCAAGCCTGAACAATGCTGACAAGCTGCAGCAAAGAAAGAGGGCAATCTCCCAAACCACGGCCCAAGGAAACAAGTCAGAACCTTCCCATCCAGAGAGGATGGGAGATTCACTGGCAGGAAACTAGAAGCCCCGGAAGGGGAGAGCGGGAAGGAAATTCCTGCTACACCCTAACCTGGATCAGAACAGGAATTACAAAACAAAGTTCTGCAAGCTTAGCTCCCTGAAACACATCAACCTTGGCCATGAAAATGCCAGAATAATATTTAAGAAAAAACCTGGAATCATCTCGCTGTCAACTGAGTCACCAGAAAAAGTCTCTTGACACCAATCTATCAAGATGAGATGCATTTTCTGTTCCTGGAATGTATTCCTAAAATCGGCCCAAATAACATCTCTGCATGTTTCAGGTTATCTCCTAGTCCTTTTCTTATCTTGTCCGCTTATTTAGAGAAGAAGCTTTCACAGCTCAGCTCCCAGGACCACTGCTACCTCGGCCTCCAACCCAAAGCTGCCTCACAATGAAAGAACCAAATGTGAGGAAAAGGGAAATCTACTATTCATCACCTTATCCGATATGATTCTTCATACTTAAAGTTATATTGTGGCTTCCTCTAAAAATGGTTTCCAATTTTTTAAAAAGTATTTTAACTGTGGGAATTACACTGTAATTAATACAATGATTATCATTCAGGAACTAAACTTTATGGAGCATTTACTACATGCCAGGCTCTGTTTTGAGCACTTTATCAATGTGCATGTATTGAACCTTCTTAATAGTACTGCGAGATAAACTATTGTTGCCCTCATTTTACAGATGAAGAAAGTTCTACAGAAAGGCAGTACCTGGTCCCATATTATATACAAATAGAAAACGCCAAAGCGAAGTTTCCAACAGGGAAGTGCGGGCCTCAGGGCTGTGAGTCCGTTCACACCCGCACATGCAACCAGGAGGCTTAAATCTCAGGAAGGCCGAGATGATGGAAACCGAATCATCTACTATGACGAGACTTCAGTCTGAAATGTGATAAGATTTTTTTTTTTTAATTTGGAGCCGGCTTTCACTCCGTAGCCCAGGGTGGCCCATAACTCACGGCAATCCTCCTGCTTCAGCCTCTCAAGTGGTGGGGTTACAGTGTGCACCACCACACTGAGCTTTACAAGAGGAACCAAAATGGACCTTTTTTTTCTTTTTTATCCCTCAAAAGAGGTCTGAAGGACCCTTCTAGATAAGCATTTCCAATGAATTACACCAAACTGTTGTTAGTTATCGGCGGCTCAAAACTGTGGATCCCGACCTGGTCCCCACCGTCAACAAGGAAGCTCCAAACGCCCGGGGCTTCCTGGCGACGTCCCGGGTCCACGTCCTGCCCGGCCCGAGTCACCGACCAGATCTGGATGCCGAAGACGCGAACCGCTGCGGGGACAGCAGGGCAGGGCCAGGTGGAACACCGGGGTCGCCACCGCGGGCGCCGGCCGATATGTGGCCGTGGGCAGCGGGAACCACGATGGGCGGCCACGGTGCGGGGTGGCTCCACACAGCACCCCGGGGTCCCCAACTCCGCGTCACCCCCGGCCCAGTCCGCGTCACCGCCCGCAGGCCCGACCCGCACGCCGCGCTCACCTCGGCCACGGCTGCCTTCCGCTCGGTCACCTACTCATGCCGCGGGGCGCGGGCCGCCGCCGCCAGGGTCCGATCGCACCGAGTTGCGGGGCGGCCGCCGGAGCAGAGTCCGTACTAGCCCGGAGCACGGCGCGAGGACCCGGCTGGCGGCGCTGACACGGCGCGCACTGCGCATGCGGGAGCGGCCGGGCTTCGCCCCCTGCTGGCCGGGAGGAGTCAGAGCACCGCGGGGAAGCGAGACCTTAACCGTAAGACTTTCGGCCTCAAACCTTTTCCTAGGGACGAAATTGCAAACCCAGACCAGGGGACACCACGCCCCACTTATAAATCTGTCCAAAAATGTAAACGTTTAGCGCAATCGGTGCAAATGAGCGCGTAACATTCCCATACGGCAATCTGGCACCCTCTGTCAAAATGTGTAGGACCCTTCCTTCCCACGGTCCTCCAGTGGGGGTCCTCTATAGGTCTCTAAGGAACCGGCTCCAAGGTTTGCTATTCAAAAAACTTGTTCCAAAACCGTGGGCAAGCACGATCGCTTTTAGGTGAAATACGTCTGTGTAAAAACAAAACAAAAAGAAAAAAGAAAGTAGATGCCGTCGCGAATTTTTAAATTGTTTAATTTTTATTAATCCCTGTTTGCAGTACATACGGATCCTATTCATTGTGGGAGTTGGCACATGTGCATAACACAGCTTAGTTCTTTCACGTCCTTTCCCTTTCTTGTTCCCTCCCTCCATCTCTTGATCTCTTCCTATTTGCAAAAGATCCATTCCTTCATATAACGATTTTTTTTGTTTTGGAAGGAATCCAAGAAGCAATTATGACCGTCTTGGGTGGAGTAACTCAAGGGGTAGAAATTTCTCCTTTATTCATGAGTTAGCCTTATACATGCACAGTAGAACTTCCGGCATAAGGCAGTGAATGGAGGCTGAGAAATTGAGAGTTGATGAAAAGACCCTGCTGAGCTTTGGTCACAGCTGGTAGTTCACTAGGTCAGGCTTTGGGAACTGAGTTCCTGTTCGTCCCAGCTGGACTGTAGCGCCATCTAGTGGAAGTTCTCGCCTACAGCTTAGTTATGGAGTTGAATCTGAGACAGCCGCTGGCTTCTCTTTACCGGTATTTTAAAACATGCATGGCTTGCTTTTTGGGTTTTCTTGAGACAGAGTCTCGCTAGTTATGTAGTTCAAACTGACCTTGAACTCACTGGGTAACTCAGGTTGAATTTGCAGGGATCGTCCTGACTCAGCCTCTCGAATTCTGGGATTACAGGTGTGTGTCACACGTATGTCTGTAATTAATCATTTGTTCTTTCATTAAATGAGGACAGGCTGTGTTACAGAACTGTGTTCGGCAGGGACTTCCTGTGCACCATTTATAGCCAGGAAGCTTACATAAAGTCTGGCACTTATCATGGCTTGACAAGTAGGATGAGTAAAGGGTGCCAGATGCTGGGAGGACCTAACTAGAATCAAGACAACCCACAAGTGAGGTTACTCAGGTGGAGAGTGAACGCAGCATAAGAGAACATTAAGTGTGACGAGTTTTAAAATGGAAGAAGAAACTGCATCTAATTGGAAAGATCCGAGATAACTCTAACCCTGAAGGATATTCAGGATCTTTACAAGTAGACAGGTGAAAGGGCACTGCAGGCAAAGAAAAAAATTGTACCCAAGGGCATGTGTCAAAGGAGATGTGATTAAGCTTGGTGGCGCATGCCTGTAATCCCAGCACTCTGGGAGGCTGTGGCAGGAGGGTCACCTCAAGGGTGACGCCATCCTGCACTATAGTGTAGTGAGTTCAAGGTTCTCTTAGAATATACAGCAATACCTTGTCTCAAAAAGAAAAATAATATGTAAAGAAGGAGAGGCAAGCAGAAGAGGCAACCGTGTTACAATCTAGGCTGGGTAAAATGATGGGGCTACATTTCCAGAGGTAGAAACCAAGCCAGCGATTGGAAATGAGAAAGTGTTCAGTAGAACAATTGTTTATGTGGCTTTATGTTACATCAAGTACTATAAGTAATCTAGAGATGACAAAGTGTCCAGGGGACGTGCCTACATTTATATGCAGGCTATGCCATTTTTATAAAGTCATCAGTAGATATTAGTACCCATCAGGGGTCCTGGAACTTCTCCTGGACAGATACCAAGACATAACTATATATAAAGTACAAAAAAAAAATTGTGCTTATTATATTTTAAAAGTAAAACAAAGCCAGGCATGGTGTTGCACACCTGGAATCCCAGCCCTTGGTAGGCTGAAGCAGTAGGATTTTTTGTTCGAGGCCAGTCTGGACTACTTAGCAAGACATTGCTTCCAAAAAATGTAAATAAATAAATAATTAGGAATTGAAAAGCAAGCTGGAGCTATAAAGGATAATTTTTTTTAGAATTTTCAAAAATAAAACACATATTTGCTAAAATTTAAAGCTCAGATAGATGAACACAAGTTGAGTCTCTTTATGAGGTATAATTAAGAAATACGGTGAATATTGCTGCCAGGTACCATCCAACAGAAAGGCAGGCTCGTAAAAATATGACACTGTATCCTCAGTCACCTTATTCAGCAGATCTGGCACCATGAGATTCTGCTCTTCCCCAAAGTCAAAACCACCATGAAAGGTCATTCTGAATGGACACTGAGGCAGCCAGGGCAGCACAATTAAACACACGCATGAAAGAGGTCTTCCAGAGCTGCTTCGGAAAGTGGTAAGAAGGATGGGGTAAGTATGTTTGAAAGGAGGGGGAGGATTCTGAGGAGGGATCATGGCAGTGTGTGTTCTTAAATTTTTAAAATTTAAACATTCACATCTCATACACCAAGAGATACGAAAGGGTGAAGGAGTTTCATACTTGCAACTGTCTTTCAAATATTCTAGAAAACAATAATAAGTGTGGCCTTTATGGTAATACTTTTTTTTTAATTTGAGCATTCCCCCATATTTTTCACCACACCTCCTAGAAGGTCTTCAGTAAAAGATAGGGAGAAAGAATAAATGAATGAAGGGCAGATCAAAAGAGAAAAACAAGACAAAACAAACAAACAAAAAAAACCCACCTAAGCCAAATAGCTTAACTACAGAATGGAAACACTGATGTCACTGACACTTTCTAAAAGCAAACAAGAGTCCGCTTTTTATCCTTCTGAGAATGCCTTTTGGTTATACTGCCCAAGCTGGTCTCAAACTCCCAGACTCTAGTGATCCTTCTGCCTCAGCCTCCTGAGAAGCTGGGACTACAGGGGCCAAGCACCGCCATGCCCGAGTAAGCGTCAGCTTTTCCAAGGCAGCAGCGTCGGCACCTGAGAAGATCCTTAGCACACACAGCTTGAGTGCTCGCAGGCCTCAAGCTTTGTCTGAAGCAAAGCACCGTTGTGAAGAGATGACACTCTTCATCTGCCTCCTCGTGGGGCAAAGCTCAGCCCTGCTCAGCTCCACCCCGGTTCAGAGTTCCAGCCCCAAACTTCCCCCGGCAGCCCCTGGTAGGCCACTGTGCTCTGGGGACATGAGGGATGGTAGTAGCTCTTTCCCAGGCGGGAGGAGCAGAGTCCCAAAGAGACCGGAGCCGCTTGGGACAGAGAGGAAATTCCCACGGAGGAGCCCCTCCCCCCACCCCGGCGTCCCACCAGGGGGTCCTGGTTCCTGGGGGGCTGTGGATCCTGGTCTCTTGGGAATCCAGGTTGTTTAAATCTCCATCACTCTCTCTATGTGCTGCTCCTCTGGCCTGTTGCCCTGGCAACCAACTCAGGAGGCAACAAAGGGCCACCAGGAAGAGGAACAGTTGTTAGCTGTGGGTTGCATCCCCAGGGGGGCTGAAGGCTGCGCTTGGGGACCACGGGGGGGCCCCAGTTCTGCACATCATGGCAGGGGCCCCTAGCTGGTCCCAGGCTGGACCTCGGCAGCAAGAGGTGTCTCCCACTGTCACCTAGAAGAGCAGCAGTTCTGGGTTGGCAAAGCCACATCAGGGATCCTGCTGGCCAGTAGCCCGTCCTCTGTCCTCTGTGGCTTGGGGACAGTGGCTGCTTACCAGGCAATGACCCCTCATCTGTGCTGCTCCCCAGGGTCCTGGGTGTGACGGGGAGGGACATCTTTGGCCTCCTGGGATTTGCCCTCTAGCACCTGGCGGAGCCTCTGCATCCCTAGGAAGAGAAGTGAACGCCACTGTCAGCCTTGATGGTTGTCCAGGGTTGCAGGACGCAGCCAGGAAGGGACAGTGGGGTGGCAGCTCACCCAGGCGCAGCCGGTGGGCTCTGTCTGCAAAGATCACGCGGAACCAGCCGGGCTCCTTGCACTCGAAGGCCTTGCCGAAGGAAAGCAGCACCTTGCTGTCCAAGAAGCGACGCCAGAGCAGCATCTCCTCCTCCCAGGTCCCCTGGCGAAGGTACTGGGGGGGAGGGGCAGGCGGGAGGCTCAACACAGCTGGACGCCCACACCCTCGCCAGGGGAGGGAGCCCAGGGCCAACACTGCCCCCGCACGGCGTCCGGCTGCATTACCTTCCTCAGGTCCACCCAGAGAAAGAAGCCCGCGCCCCCACTCAGGAAAGGGACCCCCAGAGCCCGGAGCTCTTCTGAAACGTAGGTGTGGGCTGCCTTGAGCCGGCTGTGGTTTTCTGGCAGGTACACTTGGTTGATCCAGTCTGGGAGAAAGAGGAGCCAAAAGATAGAGACGCTCCTCCTTGCCTCCAAGCCCTCCTGCTAATCCACATGCTGAAAAGACCATGGGAGCCCATCCCGATAGTGGGCTGGAGACTGGCCGGCAGGACAGTCTGGGAACTCAGTGTTTGGTATAGAACCTTTTTTTTTTTTTTGGAGACAGGGTCTCACTAGGTAGCCCCGGTTGGCCTCAAACTCTTAATCCTCCTGCCTCAGCCTCCCAAGCGCTGACATGACAGGTTTGTGCTGCCACACCCAGCCCATGGGAAATTCTTATGTGACCTTCAGGCTCAGTATCTAGGGGTGGGGCTGAGGCTTGCTTGGTCAGTGTGTACTGAATCTGGCTTGTTTTGCAAAGTGGCTGAACCATCTTTCACTCCTGCCAGTGATATATGAGTTCCGGCTGCTCCACCTTCTTGTCAACAATTGATGTTGTCTCTATGTTTAAAACTACATTTTAGTTGGATGTTACTGGATGCACATCTGGTCATATTCCTCATTTGTAAAATAACGGGGGATACAGGAAACCTTGCTTCCTAGCGTCCTGGGGAGGTCTGAGTGAGGTGATTCAGCAAGCGCATTGGTGAGGCTCAATGAGAGGGCAATGACTGTGAGCTCTGCCACTGAAACTCGCTATCTGAATCTGGGAGAACAGACCCTGCAGTGGGAGACCGGCGTCCCTTACAAGAATGTTTTCTTGGTGACATCTGCTTTTTTAAAGAAAGTATTCACAGCTAATAATGAATTCACATTTTACTTTTTTTTTTTTCCCTTTAAATAGAATCATGCTACGTTGCTCAGGCTGGCCCAGAACCTCTGGGCTCAAGTGGTCCTCCTGTCTCAGCCTCCCAAGTAGCTGGGACTGCTGGCACTGAGCTGGTGCTATTCTCTACCAGGTGTGGTTCTAACTGAATCACAAATCCCGCTCACCCTACAAACAGGCACCATTATGTGTTTTACAGATGAGGAAACTGAGGCACAGGGAGGTGAGGTAACGTGCTACACAGCTGGGAAGTGACTGACTATGGACCAGTCCCAGACACGCCCTTAGAGTCTTCTCTCCAAGAAGCACCTTCATCCTGGGCTGGTCCCAGGACCCCACCATCACCCCGCACCCACCCACCCACCCCACCACCACCCTCCCCCTCCACTCCTTCAGGGTCCAGCCCCAGGGCAGTCACCGCGGTCACGGAGCAGCTGGGCCATCTGGAACTGCAGCAGGCCGCTGAGGCCGTGATAGCGGCAGAGGGAAGCCACCGCAGTGGCCACATCACGGTTTTCTGTGGACAGCGTGCCAAAGCGGAGCCCAGACATCCCGAAGTCCTGCAGGAGGAAGTGCCCGAGGCTGTGGCCAGCGCTTCTCGGAGGAAGCTGGTTCCACCTCCACCTGGCTTGCCCTCTGCCTGACACCCAGGCCAGAACTCACCTTGCTGGTGGCCCACATCACGTGGGTCCTCTGGGGGTCAGGCAGCCTGCAGAGAAAGCTCGGTGAGAGACGGGAGCAGCACTGAACCAAGGGAACACACACAACGGCTTTGACCAGCAGATGGGTGGAGGAGTCCATCTGGCTCAAGCCCTGTCTTCACCTCTCGTGGCCACCAAACCCCAGTTATCCTTAAGAGCAGGAAGCAGCAAACAGCAGCCCCAGGCCACCTCCAGTCTGCTACGTGCCCTGTTGTACATAGTGTCTCCGGCAGAGTTGAGTGAGAGGCCAGTGGTAAAGGCTGAATATCACCATCTGGTACGTTATATAAAGTTTTCTATACTCTCGTCTACAACACAGCTCATGTTGCTTCCTGCCAAGACCTTCCAAACTAGTCCCAGGACACCCGTGAGGTTCCACTACGGTTTTGCATGTGCTCAATGGCAGGGCTTTTGGGGTTTTTTTGTCTGGTTTGGTTTGGTTTTTTTTTTTCTTTTTTGAGACAGGGTCTCACTATGCAGTTCAGGCAGGCCTTGCGCTCACTTTGTAGCGCAGGCTGGTCTGCAACTTGCTACAATCCTCCTGCCTCGGGCTCCCAAGTGCTGGGATTACAGGTGTGCATCACCATGCCAGGCCACTGGCAGGGCTTTTGAAAGATGACTGAAACACGGCAGCAGGGCAGCTAGATGGGCTTAGGAGGCGGGGCCTGGCTGGAAGAGGCGGGGCCTGGCTGGAAGAGGCGGGGCCTGGGGTGGGGCCTGGCTGGGTTTCAGTCCCTCTGGCTCCTTCCTTCTCTCTCTGCTTCCTGTGCTCCATGCTCTGCGCAGCTCTCCTCCGCCAGGCTCCTGTGCCAGGCCACCTTGCCTTAGGAGCCGGCCGACTATGGCCTGAAATGTGAGCCAAAAATTCACCTCTCCTCCGAAGGCCTCTATCCTTCCTATTCACTGCTGGCCCCTCTGCACCTAGCACAGTGCCTGCCATAGAAAATATGCTCAATAAATAACGTGTCCAGGGATGATGGACAAGTCCCTGCTTTCTCTGTGTCCCACTTGCCTCATGCACAAAGTGAATGGGAGTGACACCCTACGAGCCACCTACCCTCCAGAGCGCCACGAGGCTGCAGGACAGAGAATCAGCGGAAAGCACAGAATGGAGAAGGTCAAATTTACACACCCCACTAGTGAGCTGGTCCCAACCTTTCCAAAGTGCTTCCATTACCAATTCTGCGCTTACACTCCAACTAATAAAAAAACTTTTTTTTTGGACAATTCTGGGCCTTTGTACTGAATTATATCCCCAGCAAATGCAGCCCCCCTTTTGGAGACAGGGTAAAGTTGCCCAGGCTGGACTTGAACTTGCAATCCTCATGCCTCAGCCTCTCAGAGCTCTGTGATGACACCACCCCATCCAGACTAAAAACTCACTGTATAAATAGCCAGAAGGGCTTGGCAACTCTGAAGAGCTCATAATTACTTGCTAAGTGAATAAGCAAGGAAACGAATTAAACCTAAGCTACTCTGAAAATGAAGGAAACAGCACAGGAAGGAAGTCGGCTGCCTGCCCCCCACCCCAACCCTCCCTCCCTTGAGGAGTCCTAAGGCCCCTCCTCAGGGCTCTCCGGGGCTCCCCAGAATCATCTGAAAGTCCTGCTCCTTGAGGGACCTGAGGCCCAGTGGGACCAGCTGGAAGTTAGAGACAGTGCGCTGGGCCAGGGCCCCTAGGAGAGGGACCTACAGGGCACCCCATGACTGCAGCCTCACCTCTCCAGAGCCAGGACACTGCGGTACCCCAGCGACTCCTCAAACACGGACAGCATGTAGACCTCATCCACAATCACGTGCAGCTCATGCCTGGGGTGGGCAGTGGGGTGGGAGGAGAAGACAGTGTGATCTGAAGGACACATGTGTGCACCAGGGTGTGACAGCACGGGACAGCAGTGTGTCAGAAACCTCAAGGGACCACTGTCTAGCCCACAGTGACCGCACTTGCGTTTGCCAGGAAGAACATCCTTCTTTGGTCTATTTTTGCACACATGCAAAGTAGGTGACAGTGGGGCTTCTGAAGGGCCCCAGGGAGAGGGCACATTTAGGTACCAGGGCTCAAGTCACGAGGACCAGGGTTCAAGTCCAGCTGCAGCCCTAACTTGACTGCTCTAAGGCCCCATCCACAGGTGTCTACTCTTGACCGGGTGGTTTGAGATGAGATAAGATCTTGACAAGAGATGTAGCATGTAAGTGTTCAGCATGGCACAGGCCCTAGATACGCAATCAGTGACAGCTGTTGGCCTGGCATGCTGGTGCATCTCTGAAAGCCCAGCAGAAGGATCACTGCAATTTCAAGGCCAGCCTGGGCTACAAATCCCTACTTCCTGCCCACTGCCAGAAAGAGGCCAAGGCTGCTGACTGGAATGAAGAGGGTTTAAGGGCTGCTGGTTCCAGAGCCCCTATCAGGCCCTGAGCTGCCCACATGCTCTTTTGGGGAGTCGGGGCACTCACCTCTTGGCAAATCCCAGGAACTCCTGCAGCTTTGTGGGGGAGTAGACATTGCCCAGGGGGTTCTGGGGGTTGATGAGGATGAGGCCTTTGATCTTCACACCCTGAAATGATTCATAGGCTGGAAACCTCAGCTCCTCGCTGAGGCCAGAGTCACACAGCCTCCAGGACAGGTCTCCCTGGGAGGCATTCAAGAGAGACATTCACCACCCCCATGGAGCAAATAAGTGGGCCACAGGCTTCCATCGGCAGCATTGGGCCAGGAAAGAGAAAAAACCCACGCAGAGAGCAGAGGGAACTGTGCCCAAGTGCCAGCCAGCAGGCCAGTGTTGCACAGATGACGGCTCGTACACCAAGGTGAAGTAAACCAAGCGGACAGATGGGAAGCATGGGTCTCTGCTTTCTTTGGAAGACCCCAGGTCCCCTTCAGATGGGCAGGACTGCCCCTCAAATTGCCAGGGAGACCCTAAGCTAAGCCCCAGCCTCCTTCATTCCACACTGGACCCCCACAGTATAATCAGAGGGTGTGGGGAGGGGGCATTCTTAATGAAGCCTAACCTGACTTTCTGCTCTGAGATTTAAGGGTCTTTTCTAACGAACAGGAAGAGCTTCCCGCCAGACGCCCACAGTGGTTCTGCACTACCCTCCTACTCATGCGTCCCCCATCACAGGCCACCCACCCGGCTCCCAGGAGACCAGCCACACACAGGAAGAGGGGTGCATGTCCTGTGTAGACCCCTACACACACCCCCAACCCTGGCTTGGTGGGGAGCCTCAGACCTCAGATTTTGCTCCTTGCAGGGCCAACTCCAGTTTCTCCACTGTGAGCTGGAAGGGGCGGGTGTCCAGCCCAGTGACCTGGAAGAGACCATCGTAGCCACCAGGCAAATTCAGTGATCTCCAGAGCTATGCTCTCAGACCCCTTGTAATCTCCAGTCTCTGGAAAATGGTGGGGCCATTCCATCTTCCCGCCACCCACCCCACCCAACCCCTCATCACACAGAGCCCAGGGGTCCTCTGATTGGGTCCCCGGACTTCCAGTGCTCTGCCTCTGCCCACCCCCTTATTTCTGGGGCTGCTCCTTTGGCTTCCTCCTGGACCCCAGGAGTCTCAGAGCCTGGAGCTTGAGAGGCGCCGGGGATCCAGGCACAGGTGGCCACAGGACAGCAGAAAGCTCCACTCTCTTCCCACGGCAGCTCCAGAGCCCTCGGACCTCCTCCCAGACAAACCACAAATTCACGCCCAGGAGACTCGGCCTAGAGGGAGGGACACAGCCACTCTTACCTCACTATCCAGGTAGACATAGGCCAGTCGGACGTTGCCATAGAGATAGACGTGCTGTGTGATGGCCCCGTAGTAAGGAGTGGGGATCAGGAAGGCTTCTGGCGGAGCAGACAGGGCCTGTCATCCTGGCAGGACACCCCAGGCCCCCATGCACAGGCCCTGGTGCACCTGGGGCTTGCTCCACTCCCAACCCCCAAAGCAAGTGCTAAAGCCCAGATCCACTGAGATCAGTCCCTTTCCTAATGCAGATGCTCTTGACTGACAACAGGGTTATGTCCAGGTAAGTTCAATGTAAACTGAAAACATCATGAAATAAAAAATACACTTAATCATTGCCAGGCGTGGTGGTGCACACCTGTAATCCTAACACTCGGGAGGCTGAGACAGGAGGGTTGCTGTCAGTTTGAGGCCAGCCTGGACCACATAGCCAGACCCTAACTCAAAAAACTGAAATGAATAAATAAAGGCTTCTTTTAAACCAATGAATGCCATCCACCTAGCCTAGGGGACATCACTAGAGTCCTGTAGAGCAATGACTCCTCTCACAGGTATGTGGCTGGCTGAGACATACAGTTTACTGCCGCTGCCTAACGCCACAAGTAAACATATATACTGCCAGCCAGGAGAAACACCACATTTCAAAAAAGTACAGTTGTTACTAAATGTGTATCACTTTTATGCCTCTGTAAAGTCAAACACTCCTAAATCAAGCCTCCCAAGTTGGGGACATTTGTAATCGCTAACTAACATTTACTAAGTGTGAGAACTGTGCGAAACACTCATCAGCACCTGCTTCCCACCGCCACTGTCTGGGACACACATCTTTGTCACCTTAACTTTATAGGCCAAAGAACTGAAACTTAGAGGGTTCCTGTTTCATACCGCTCTAGAATGGGCAGGAAAGTATGTCTATGAAATCTCAGAGCAAAACTTTTTATGTTGCAGATTCCAAAGATAATCCCTGTTTGTGTGACTTTGAGAACTTACTTAACTTCTGGACCTGAACGTTTTCACCTATAAAAATGGGGACAGCAATATAGATCCAGCCTCCCAGGGTATGGACAAGGTTGAATGACGTCCTTTGTGTACAGCCATATGCCAAAGCCTGGAGCTAGCACCACATATGGTCAGTCAGTGTTTGTAATATTTGCCATTACTAGTTAAGCTATTGTGAGAGTTTGTATTCCTTACCACCAGCATCCCTTCACCATGCACCGTGGCTTGTTTTTGTTTTGTGTTACTAGGGATTGAACCCAAGGCCTTTCCACTGAGCTACATCCCCAGCCTCCACCCCACCCCTTTTTTTGAGACAGGGTTTCACTAAGTTGCCAAATTGCCCAAGCTGGGCTCAAAATTGCAATCCTCCTGCCTCAGCCTCCCAGAATGCTGGAATCACAGGCATGTGCTACCATGCCTGGCTCACCATGTCTACTTAACAGCCATTTGGCTTTTCTTTTTGCTAAGAGAAAACCAGATTTTTCAGGCAGGACCAGCAATCTGGCCCAGGAAGGCAGGCTTTCCTCCAGCCGGGAGGGGTGAAACAGGTTTGGTTTGAACCAACCCTGGCTTTTCAGACCTCTGGGCCCGCAGGCACTGGGAATGGGTTCCTGAGTCATTTCTGGGAGGATACGAGGGGATTCTGTGGGTGTTCTCAGACAGAAAGCCCAGAAAGCCAGTGGCACACTGCCCCCCCCCTCCCCCGACTGCCGCCCAGCCATTTGTCTAAAGGCCTGAGTCTCTGGTTTCCTATCACAGCTGAACGCAAAGGTACGCACAGCCCTGGAGGGCAGGCGGCAGGGGACACTGCCGGCTCTTGTGCAGGCCCAGGACAGAGGAGGCCTCGAAGTCACTTACCCCCTGCCTCACACAGCACAGTGGCCAGAGCTGAGAAGACAGAGGCGCAGCCGTTCAGGACAACCACCTGGGTGACAGGGGATAAAGGTGACTGTGATTCACTGGTGGGGGGAAGGACCCAGGGCCTCGTCCCAGGACAGCACCAAAGGAGAAGAGAGGCCCTCCTGGGTGCCCCTGGGCTCTGTCTCCACAAAGCCCCGACTTCCAGCCAAGCTCATTCAGGGGCCCCTGCTGGGCTGCGGAGCACAACTCAGCGAGTGGTCACTTCCGAGGCCCGAGGTGAGGGGGTCAGCAGGGCCCACGGCACAGTGTGGGGGCAGAAATCACAGCCCAGCTCTAAGTCTCAGGCTGGGGGAAGAAGGCAGGAGGGGATCCTCGGGCCACCTTTACATAAATCAAGAGGAGAGCAAAACGGATCCCTGCCGCCATATCCCAAAAACGGGGGAGCAGGGCAGAGGAGCAGAGGAGGGGGCTACTCACATTCTCTGGTTTGAGGGGTGCCGGGCTTTTACAGTAATAAGACAGAAACTTGGCCACTTCCTCCCGCAGGCTAGAGAAAGACAAAGACAGACTGACAGATGTGCTTGTCAGAGGGTCCCCAACCCACTTTGCACCCAGAGCTTCCCTGCGGCTGCTCCTCCCTGTCTCCCACGTGGGGAGGATGGTCAGGCTGTCTCCGCTCAGGGCACCCCTTCCCGCACATCCTCATCTTCCGGTTTTAGATTCGAATGACCCCCCAAGTGCTGGTAGGCTCCGAGGTGGAGCTTCAGGAAGTTATGTGATTCAGGGGCAGCGCTGTTCTCTTCTGTGGATCCGCCCGCCCTTGGAGGAGGTCACAGCTGTGTGCGCTGCTGGGAGGCGGCCAGGCAGGGCCTCTCTCCCTGCCCGGCTCCTTCCTTCTCGCTCTGCTTCCTGAGATACGCAGCTCTCCTCCTCTGGGTCTTTCCACCATGCCTTCCTGCCTTGGGGCCAGCGACCATGAGCCCAAATAAACCACTCCTTTAAGTAGTGGCTGTCATGTATTTTGTTCCAGTGCAAGAAACCCCATGCTGATACTGTCGTTTCGTTCTCAGTGGCTCTACAACATGCAACTCTGCCTAATCCGGGGACTTTGGGGATATCAAATGTAAGACGAGCGTGGTGTAATGGTGTATGTCTAAAATCTCAGCGCTCAAGAGGCTGAGGTAGGAGGATCTCCAGTTTGAGGGGAACCTAGATAGACTACATGGTAAGTTCAAT
>PVJX010034825.1:0-18616 GCA_004027295.1 Dolichotis patagonum | reverse complement strand
GTACTGGAATAGAAACAGACCCGAGGATCAGTGGAATAGATTGGAAGATACAACCACAACTGCAAACTCACTGAACCACCTCATCTTTGATAAAGGGGCCAAACATGCTCGCTGGAAGAATGACAGTCTCTTTAACAAATGGTGCTGGAAAAATTGGCTGTCCATATGCAGAAGACTAAAACTAGACCCATGGCTATCATCATACACTAAACTAAAATCTAAATGGGTCAAAGATCTAAATATTAAAACAGAAACACTAAAAGTACTGGAAGACAAAGTAGGTAAAAACCTCAAAGATATAGGGGTAGGAAGAGAATTCATGAACAAGAACCAAAGTACACGGGAAGTACTTCCCAGAATCAATAACTGGGGCCACATCTTAGTAAAGACTTTCTGCATGTCAAAAGAGGTTTCCAGCAGAGTGAAAAGAAAACCCACAAATTGGGAAAAAATCTTCATGGACAGCGCCTCAGACAAAGGACTTTTGTCTAAAACTTATAAAGAATTAAAAAAAATCAGACCCTCGAAATTCCAAGACCCAATCCAAAAATGGGGATCTGAAATGAATACACAGTTCTCAGATGAAGAAATACGAGTGGCAAATAAATACAAGAAAAAAGGTTCATCATCATTAGTCATGAGAGAAATGCAAATTAAAACCACACTGAGATTCCATCTCACTCCAGAAAGAATGGACAAGATAGAAAAGACTACCAACAACAAGTGTTGGAGAGGCTGTGGGGAAAAAGGAACTCTTCTGCACTGTTGGTGGGAGTGTAGACTGGTGCAACGACTGTGGACGTCAGTCTGGAGATTCCTCAAAAAGCTGGATATGGAAGTCCCATTTTCCCCAGCTATTCTGCTTCTAGGCATATTTCCAGAAGAACTGAAAACATCGTACCACAGTGATTTCTGTGCACCCATGTTTATAGCAGCACAATTTGTAATAGCCAGATCTTGGAAACAACCTAAGTTCCCATCAACTGAGGAATGGATAAAAAAGTTGTGGCATTTTTATACAATGGAGTACTACTCAGCTATAAAGAATGATCACATCGAGATATTTATAAATAAATCGACACGACTTGAGACCATTCTCTTAAGTGAAATAAACCAAACTCACAAGGGTAAATACCATATAGTCTCCCTAATATGAGATTTGATAAGAGTATATAAGACTTTATGGTAAGCATGAGGCCCCATCTCATACTTTCGAAGTCTTTCACAGTTTTAAATCATCAGTTGGAATGGTGCTATCCTGTTTTGTTTGACTATATCATACGTGATGATATGAACAGCTGTTTTGACGAAAACATTATGACAGCTATTGCTGATTTAATATTATCCTTCTTAGAAGTCCTACCATGCTTTTTTTTTGTCCTATTACCATTGCTTCTATCTACCACATTGTGTCTCATTGGAATTTGAATATGTGTGATAGTTCAAACAAATTTTTTTCTTTTTTATCAAAAATGAGATATTATAATACCCATTGATCATTTTCTGTTATTCAGTTCAGAAAGCCCTGGAATTCTTTCACTATATGCATGACTTTATGCTATTGTGTTATGTTTGATATTATTGTAATTGAAACTATGCTCAACTATAGCAGAGTAAGAGATATGGTGTTAGATACTGTTGATGTCCAGTTGACTTAATGTAAAGTACTGTGTTGCCTATGTTGTCCTGTTCTGATCTGCTCTGTACTGCCCCCTTTTGTTTTATTGTCTTTTAAATAAAAAAAAATAAAATCAACATAGTACTGGAATAAAAACAGACCTTGAAGATCAATGGAATAGATGAGATACAACTACAACTACAAACACACTCAACCACCTTATCTTTGATAAAGTGGCCAAACACATCCACTGGAGGAAAGATAGTCTCTTTAATAATTGGTGCTGGATAAATTGGCTCTCCATATGCCAAAAAGTAAAACTAGACACATGGCTATCACCAGGAACTAAACTAAAGTCTAAATGGATCAAAGATCTAAATATTAAAATAGAAATACTAAATCATTTGGAAAACAAAGTGGGTAAAAATCTTGAAGACATAGGGGTAGGTAGAGAATTCATGAATAAGAATCAAACTGCATATGAAATACTTCACAGAATCAATAACTGGGATTGCATCCTATTAAAGAGTTTTTTCATGTTGAAAGAAATCTCAAGCATAGTGAAAAGAAAACCCACAAACTGGGGAAAAAATCTTAATCAACTATCCCTCAGACAAAATACTTCTGTCCAGAACATGTAAAGAATTAAAAAAAACAGATCCTCCATATTCATAGACCTATTCCAAAAATGGGCATCTGAGATAAGTACACAGTTCTGAGATAAAGAAATACAAATGGCAAATAAATGCATGAAAAAATGTTTATCATCATTAGTCATTAGACCATTGCAAATTAAAACCACACTGAGATTCCATCTCACTCCAGAAATAATTGCCTGGATAAAGAAAACTACTAATAACAGATGCTGGAAAGGCTAGAGGGAAATAGAAACTCTTCTTCATTGTTGGTGGGAATGCAGACTAGTGCAACCACTGTGGATGTCAGTCTGGAGATTCCTCAAAAAGCTTGGTTTGGAAGTCTCATTTGACCCAGCTATTCCACTTCTGGGCATATTCCCAGAAGAACTGAAAACATTATACCACAGTGATGTATGTGCACCTATGTTTATAGCAGCACATTTTTTTTTAATTGGTACCAGGGATCGAACACATGACTATGCACTTGCAAGGCAGGCGCCTACACCACTGAGTTGAATCCCCAGCAGCACAATTTGTAATAGCCATATTTTGAAAACATTCTAAATGCCCATCAACTGAGGACTGGATAAAAAAGATGTGGTATTTTTATGCAGTGGAGTACTACTCAGCTATAAAAAATGATCACATTTAGATATTTGTAAGTAAATGGATGCAACTCGAGACCATATTCATAAGTGAAACAAATCAGACTCACATGTTTAAATACTGTATTGTCTCCCTAGTGTAAGAAATGGTAAGAGTACCTAAGATACAAAAAAAAACCTCAATAATTACAGTGAAAGGATAAGAATCTGTTTAAAAGGGAAAAGTAATATCTGAAGGAAAATGAGGAAAAAGAAAATAGAAGGGAAAAGAAAATATATCTAAAAGTATATAAACACACTTAGGATAGCTAAGATGATTATGTTACAAATTCTGTAAGTTCTTGAAACAAAATAGCTAACATTCATAGGGTTGGAAAAACTGTGAATATTATTGTGGTGATCTGAAGAACTCTTGAAGATCATTATGTAAAATAACAACCCCAGTTATGTTCCTATCACCTTATTTTGAAGGCGTATATTGTCAGTTTTTTGGTCTGTTTGCTATTGTTGTCTTTTTTTTTCGTATTTTTCTAGGAATTTGTTTTATTTTGCTTTGTTTTGATTTTCCCTCTAATACAGAAAGGATAGGTATACATGTAGAGACTCACACATGCATAGCACTTCTCCTAAACAGTTTATGAGAATCAATTATATATTGCATGATGAAATGAATAGTTACTTTGAAGAAAAAGAGACACTTTGATACCCAGTGCTGATTCCATAGCATCATGATGTGAAATTCTTTGTTCAGAGTGATTGTAGTCTGTTTTGTATTGTTTAATTTCAACATACATGAAGGTAGGGACAGCTATTTTGAAGAGAACGAGAGACATTATGGCAGTCATTGTTGATTTCCCTATTGTCTGGTTTTGAAGGTCTAAAATGCCTTCATCATCCCGACCTGATCAGTTTAATATTATTTTGTTTTGTATGAATTCATTGTGTGTGAAGATATGGACGACTATTTAGAAGAAAACAAGAGACATAGTGGTAGCCACTGAAGACCTCCTGTTGTCTTGCTTTAAAATCTGTGGCTCTTACATTGTTTTCTTCTGATCTGCTTTGTTCTGTTTTGTTATGTTTACTTTTACCCTCTTCAAAATAAAATTAAAAAACAAACAAAACCCCTTTTTGCCACTATCTCTTCTGTTAACTTACAGATCCCAGGCACAAATACAACACAACTGTGTTACTGTCAGTGGGGCAGTGCCCACCTTAGAACTGTAATCAGTGGAACAAGTGATTCGGTTTTAATTCAAGTAGTACAGAATTTGGACATTAGCTTTTTGAGATTGTACATTTGTTTTTCAATTTAAAAATGTGACAGAAACAGGTTCAGATTGTATAGAATGCCTTTCTTTTTCCTGCCTTTGCCAGTAAAATGGTGTTGTTTCCAGTGATCAGGTTTGAGGAAGTTGAACCATTCTTTTAACTAATTTAAAACCTGGTAACATGGGAGCTTTGGGTTTGATTTGGGGGACGAGGTTTTGTGATAATAGGATCCATTCATTTGTTTGTGTAAGGCAGGCATACTGGAAACAATTTTTCCAACACACTTTTAAAAGTTCTAGTCTTATGTACTTTCTTAGAAAAGCCCAGGATTATCTCTGATTTCTATAACCTGGGCTTTACTCTCAACTACTCTTTACTCATCCTGGTGATTCTGCTGGTTTATTTCCAACCTTATGGTGAATGGCTCCTGATCTTTGTTTGTCTAAATTTCCCTCAAATAGGCGCATAGGTATCTCAGGTATTTAAAGAGCTGTACTTATATTCAGGGCAATGCTGTAAGTACAAGCTTCGCATCAGAAAATATTAACAAGAAAAAATGCCTAGCAACCTTATTAAAACATTTGCAAACAGTCAACAAAGAAGCATGAGAGAACACCAAAGATGTATGAAAGAAGAGTAGAAATAGGGTATATTTTGAAAAAAAAAATCTGTAGATTAGAGTAAAAATGGTGAGGATACGATAAATGATGATAGAAAGCCCTGCAAAGGACCCAAGTTGAGGGATTCTTGAAGGAAATATCTAGGATACAGAAAGAGTCATCTGACCTGTTCCTACTCAAATGATTTTTTTCTTTTGTAGAATCAATGCTAAGGAGAATCCTTGCAACATACAGCTTCCTGGTCCCCATCCTCAGAATTTCTTTCTAAATAGATCTCAGGGGGTCCAGATACCAGCTGTCATCTTATTCTTTCCCTTCCTTCTTTTCCTCCTCCTCTCACTTCAAACATGTTGATATGTAAGATAGCATACATGAAACTCACATAGTTTGGGATTTAGTTCCTTGAATTCATCAATCGTATATATCTATGAACTACCTTCCAAAACAAGATATGAAACATTTCCATGACTGTAAGGAGTTACCTTGTGCCCCTTTGTAAAAGAATTTTATTTCTTTTAACCTCCATGATCCTTCTCAATTCTCATTTCTAACCAGAGTTACCTTCATCTGTTCTTGGATTTTATATAAATGGTGTTATATGCTACACAGTTGTATCTGGCTTATTTTGTCCATTATGATTTTTTTACCCATATTGTTTTGTGTATAAGTAATTTGTTCTTTTATTTTTATTGTTGTCTAATATCCAATCATCCAAATAAATATTGTTTATTATTTTAATTTTCATGGGAATGTGGATTATTTTCAGCTTTTGACTATTGTGAAGTGAGGAAGCCATCTATAAATATATTATTTCTTAAGAGAACAAAGGTTTTCTTTTTTCTTTGTTAAATATATAGAAGACAAATTACTGAATCATAAGAAAGATGTACATTTAACTTTGGAATAAACAACCAAACTCTTTACAAAACCTGTGCATTATCTTATACTCTTAATAGCAATGCAGGAAAATTCTGGTTGCTGTATGTCTTCACCAACATGTAATGTGGTTAAATTTTTAAGAACAATAATTTAAAAAGGGAGAATTTTCTTGTGTTTATTAACCATTAATATTTTCTTTTTTCATGATGTATATGTCCAGATATTCTGGATATTTTTAGTATGGTTCTTTGTGTTTTGAGTACTCATTTTATGAGTACCTCACTAGTTATTGATATCCTTTTCTGATCACATGAATACATATATATATTATATATTTTCTGATCACATGAATACATATATATATGTATGTCTGTAGCTTGTCATTTTAAAAACTAATTTTGATAAAAAAGAAATTTTGTTTGCTAAAATTAAATTTATTATTATTTTTTGTTTTACAATGAGTCATTTTGGATATTTTAAGAAAATTTCCCATCCACAAAATTGAAAAGTTATTCTGTATGTTTTTGAGAAGGTTGATAGCTTTTGTTTATATATTTTGGTGTCCCTTCATTTTGGGAGACAGTGTGTGTTTGTTTTAGTGTGTGAGTAATAAGGCAAGGGATGCAATTTATTTTTTATACAGATATTTATTTTTGCCAGTGGCATTTGATAAAAAGAACTTAACCTGACATTTTAGTTATCTGAATTTTTAATTAATACTGTTTACAGGCCTGATATAGAGCATTCAAACATTATTTAGTATACACTGCTGTGAAGGCAAGGTGACTAGGTCCTTATTGTGTCTTTCTTATGGGAAAAAATTACTAGCAGTGAAATAACTATATTATCAATAATCACTAGAGAAAAGCAAACTTTATTGAAATTGTGTTGCTTTATTTCAGCTCTTAAAAATACTGTCTATCCAATTTAACCTTTTAAACATCATACAGAGCAGACCACATAATCTATGTATGAGGCAACAGATTCTCACGCAGCTTAAATCACTTGTCGTAAGACTTTCTTTAATAACTACTGAATCCAAAATCTCGACTCAGGGTTTCTCACCTATTATGGTCTCTTCTTTCGTCTGTGAGATGCTGATTGCATCATTCATGCTTTAAAGTAATGATTAGTAAGTGCAATGGTTCCCAAACATTTTCCTCTCAAGCCAACATTTAGGGGGGGCGGTGGTATGGGGACTCAAACTCCTTATCTCACACTTGCCAAGCAGGCGCTTATGCTGTTGAGCTAAATCCCCAGCCCCTCACAAGCCAACTTTATTCTCTTAAAAATTACTGAGGACTTCAAAATATTGAGTTACATGGATAATATCTATTTACATATATTTTATTAAAATTAAAGCAGAAACTTTCAAAATATTTACACATTTATTAAAAAATTAATTGCATGCTAACACAAATAACATATTTTAAGAAAAATAATTCTTTCCGAGAAAAAATAACTAGTTATAAGAATAGCATTGTTACACTTTTGCAAACCTTTTTATGATTTGAGTTAATAAAAGATACCTGTTTTTCCATTTGTGTCTTATTCAATCTGTTGAGACATTTTCTTTTTGTTGAATTACAGTATATAAAGAAAATCTGGCCTCACACGAATATGTGGTTGAAGAAAGGAAAAGTATTTTAATAGCGTTTTTGGATGACTAAAGTTATTTTTGGTATTACATCAAAACCCAACAAATGGTGGTTTCTTAAATATTAAATGCTACTGAAATGTGAAATCTTATACCAGTTATAATGTGAAATCTGAAACCATCATGCATACCAATGAATTTTTTCTCAGTTTAAATAAATTATTCATCAGCCATGTGACAATATTCATTGATCCTTTGAAAAATATCGATTTACTCTACTGCGTTGATTGCATTGGGCAAGAGGACATATTTCCTATATGAGGGAATATAATTGACTAGCAGCCCCTGAATTCTCAGCTTTTGTACAAAGGTCATACATCTTGAAGCTGTCTCATCCAAGGTCTGAACAAAGCAAAAGCACTAGTGTGATTGCATCTCTGCATGATGTAGCTCTCCTTAAACTGGTGATGCTGGCTGCAGAACCTGCCATGACCAACAGAAAGATTCCTAGGGCGGTGTTACAGTGTTTTCCTCCCTCCCTCCTTCTCTACTATCAGAACTGCATCGTGTGTGAAGGCAGCATCCACCTTCCATCTTTTCCCCTTTGCAGACACCACTTACTTTTCAGAGGACTAAAATTAATGTGGGAATCTCTGAGTGTTGATATATTCCTTTATAAAGTAGTAGAAATTCACTTTCCTTAGTATGCTATTAGAAAAGTCTTAAAGTACTAAGAAGCTGTCAAGGTCAAGTAGAAGACACAGATATTCCAAAGTTTAATGTTTACCAAAAAGACTGAATTTTTTCATTGGCATGTCAGGTCAAGTGTTTTTCGTGTGGTGGAATGCTAACTCCACTCAGTGATATGAGCGTTCCAACTGATATGCCAAATTCCAAGTGCAAGCAATGATAGCCTATGTGTTGGTTCTTTTAAGTACAAATAGTGCTCCAAGAAAAGTGCTGCAAGTTTAGCTTGCAACTCAATCAGACGAGGACTTTTTTGGGAAAGTTATTTGTAATGCAGAGTGTAGAAGTGCTCCAGCCTATTTGATCACACAAAAGATTAAAAAGACATGTACTCAGGGGCCAACATTGAATGCAATTAATATGTTTTACTGCTGTGTTGAGGATATTCATAAGTGGAATAAGCATTGTATTTCCTTCAAGAACAAGACAGTGAAGAGTACAGTGACTGCTTCTGTTTATTGTCATTGATCTAATTATATCTGACCTTGTTGTTTCACTTACCATTAGTTTTCTGTTACAACATACTGAAAAAGACAATGACTTCTCAGTATTAATATAAAAGTAGCCTTAACTCCACCTCCTGTAAAAGGTCTTAGCAACTCTTGGGGTTCACAGATCTTGCTCTAAGAACTATTGAATGGAGACATCAAATATATACTGAGAACCCAGTAGGAACATTATGATTTTGTAGGTTTTGAGAATGGGAAACAAAAAGTACTTGCCTTCAAAGATGTTTGGCTTTACAAGCTATGAAATAACTAGGTAACAGTTAGTGGAATAATGCTATAGGGACAGAGAGAAAGAATATCTCAGCTATCTGAAGGTTCAGAGGAGTTCATATCAGGGAGATGAGCTTGAGGCAAGATTTAAAGAACAAAGGTTTTGTCCATAGAACAAAGGAGATAGGAATTCCAGGAGAAGGCAATCACATAATGACAGACATGACTTGGTATTATACAACCACTCATTTAAATAACAGTAAAATATATTATTTTAATACACTTAGAAGTTTCCAAAACTTTCAGTTTTTTAAAAAGAACTTTTAGTTTTTTTTAAGATGTCTGTGTCATTACTCAATTTAAGTAGATCGTTGAATGGTATCCGTCCTTTGTGACAACGATGTTGGCAGATACAGCCTTTCACTGTGACCTCTCTAGGTTTCCTTCTGTTGGCTATATCTGTATCATTTACTGGAACACAATTGTTTTGATTTTGTTTTTATAATTAATAGGATCAAAAATAAAATATAAGAGAACTGAACTGATTATCATTAATTAGTAATTATATTGGCTTCATATCCATGAAGCTTCAATTCCTGTATTCTGCAGTGATTCAGACCTGGTTTATTTAATGTGTGTAAAAACAAGGATCTTGCAGTGCATGTTCTTGTTTTTCTTAAAAAGCTTATGCTTTGCTAAACTATAAAGAAAATGGACACTTTAGATCAAAAGCTGCAGTGCATACAAATGTACTAGTGTAATGTGTATTGAATGTTTATTTACTAGGGAGAGGCACACTCTTAGTTCACCCCACAGATCACTATGATTCAGATGTTTGCTAACAGCCACCTGGGGGAGGAGTGCAATCTTCTCATTTAATCTTAATCACTGGCAATCAGGGAGATTTCACAACTGGGAAATATCACACACATATATTATTAGAAGAGCAATCATAAAATATAATAAAGGATGGAAAGCAATGTATTCTTCCCTGTTCCAGAGAATTATACACAATTACTTAAAATATTTAAAGATATTTTTGTGTCATTTTGTCAGCATGTCATGCTTGAATCTAAGCTGGCTTTTCACTAAATGGCCTATTTATATGAATCAGGCTTTGTTTTACATGCAAACAGAATGGATGGATTTTTGTATTCAGTTTTGTATATCTACTGAGTATTTGGTGCCCTGGTGAGAATTTTAGCTTTTGTATTTTCTCTTTATCAACCTAAGCATTTCTAGGGAAAGAAAATTCCAGTGTTGTGTCACCTCAACTGTTTTGTAGTAGAGCTGAAATTGTACCAAGAAAGACTTGTATTTTGAGTTTCCACTGCTGGATGTCTGAGACCAAAGACATTCTTTTCGCTTTCTGTGGTATGCTAAATACTTCTATAAATGAAAATTTTATTAAGGTAAATGTAAACAGTAGAAAATAGAGAAAACAAGACAAACTAAGGCAACCTCATAGTATATAAAGTAATATATGGCAAAGAGAAAAAGGGTAGGCAAATTACTATACCAACAATTCCAAAATACCTCAGTGGCTTAGACCTATGTTCTGAATGCTTGAGTTCTTCTTCATATTTTGAGACCTAATCACCAAGATTATAGTACTAGGAGGCAATGTTTTCAGGAGATACTTATCTGTCTACATGAATGAGATTAAATTTTCATTAAAAGGCCCTTGACCCTTTTGGCATGTGAAGACATAGCTCAGGGTACCATCTATAAACTAGGAAGCAGGCCCTCACCAAATGCCTAATCTTTCACCTGAGTTCTACATTAGACTTGAAATTAACCATTTATCTTTCTGAGCTTTAGGTTTTTCTGTATATTTATGCATATTTTAGTACATTTAAAGACAACAGCAATGTGGAATTAGAAGTGACTTACAACTGGGCATCGTGATCCATCCCTATAATCTGAGCACTGTGGGAATCTAAAATGGGGGGATCAGATTTCAAGCCCAGCCTAAGCAAAAGAGTGAGACCTTGTCATAAAATTAAACAAAAAAAAGAAAGTAAAGAAGAAGGCTAGGGTTGTAGTTCAGTGTGAAGGTCCTAGATTCAACGCCTATTACTGAAAAATTAAAATAAAAAGATGAACACAACTTATCTTTGCATATAGTCTGCTAATCTAAGCCATTCTGTGTAGCAGTTTGGAGAGTAGGATCTGAATAGTCTCTGTTGCCATGGTAGAGAATATTCTGCAGATATGAATTGTGGCTATATTGAGGGTCTAATTATGATCAGACTAAGATTCATATTCCACAATTATCTTTGTGTTGCCACAGAAACAGACACAGTGTCACTAAGTGTGAATAAACTTTTAAAACCAATTAACTTCTTATCTTGTAACTATGGCTCTGTGGTCATCATAAAAAAAATTTACTTGCTTTAGAATGAAAACTAGGGACTATCATTCTTTTAATACATCCAGCCTTTATTAATGTATCTTTTTAAAAGATAAAGGAGAAGATTATGATGCTTTCAAAGCGTAGGGTGGAAATTAAGTGTTACCTTATAGTTATTAAGATTTAGCTTTGTTCCCTAGTTGCCTTATTCTGCGTGGGTTAAAGTTGATCTCTTGTTAAAAACACAAAGAAAAACAGAACATATCTTGGAGGGAGGTGTAATAGAGAAAGTAGGTAAGGCAGGTAGATTCTGCACGATCTGAGAGATTGAAGGCTCCCGTATAGGAGCCACGTCTCAACCACTGGCAGCAAAAGTTCTGCCAGCTGAATCCTGAAAGAGGCGGAGTGTTTGGCTTCTCCTTGATGCACGACATAAACTGAACCTGATATATTTTAATGTCTGGAGACATGGCCAGGCCAGCTTTGCTGTTTGCCTTTTTGTTTTCCTGAAATATTTAAGTTTTTATCCCTAACTGTAAGCACTTTGTTCATATTTCTGCAAAACTTTAGGTATAAGTTTATTTAAATGCGGAGGTGCCATCTCAGCATGCATTTATGAACCCCTTTAGCTATATCATGCTACAATTTTCTGTGTATTTTTTCTTATCTATTCATTTGTCTTTCCATTGATTAATTCAGAATTGACCAAAATATCTGGAAGTTCATTAAAAATCTAATTCTTGCTGCCTTGAGAAAGCCAGTCAAATTTCTTACAGTGGTTTTCAAAAAATTATTATATAACACTGTCTGTTACACTTCTGTTTATCATAAATAACAATCTGAAGTATATATAAAAATGATTTCAAAATAATGAAATGTTTTTGTAAATATCTGTAAGACATCCCATAGAAGACATCAATAGCCTTACATCTTCCTTCAGCTTTCCTGGCAATCCAACAGCCTCTGACCCTTTTGCCCCTTGTTTGCTGATAAGACTTGCATTACTTTCTGCCATTTGCAGAAGACAGAAAGATCATTGTCTTCCAGGTAACATTTTATAAAGAAAACCTTGAACTCACTGTTGCTTCACTCTTCATAGATGCAAATTGAAAGAAATAATATTTATGGAGGAATCCCAGGAAGATATTCAATTCATACATTATTCCATTTATTTCAAAATCTTTCCCCAGACTAAGCAAATTAGTATGGGCTATATAACTGGACTCCAACCGTTTCTCCTTTGCAGAATTGCTTTAACTGCTAAGGTGCAACTGGCTGACACTGAAGACTAGTTTAGGAAACAGTCCAGGAAAAGTAGCCTAAGTCAGGTACTGGTGGCAGAACTGAGCTGAAACAGTACATATTTTCTTTGCTTTCCCCTTAAGGCTCAACGCTAATCAGGGAAATGGATTCATAATTGTCCCCTATTTTGAGAATTCAATCTTCTACTTTGAAGGTACTGCCTTTGAAGAGTGTCTACTTGCCATAAAGAAAAAACAATCCTAGTTTCCTCCTAAGAACAGAGCAGCATGTGTTCTTACAGGTGGTCACAGCACATTCATCACAGTTGCAGTCTTTACATAGGCTCTCTGTTAGGTTGCCAGCACTGGTTCCTGAATTAATTTTTCGGATTTCTTAAGGCTCTTGGCACTTTTTTTGTCCCTTGGCTTAGCTGGTTTTCCCTCCACATCTGTTGGTATAATCATATTCATTTGCTCGGCATCACATGGGCTCTGCACCTAGAGATATGCTCAGTTTCATTCACTTATAATTTTGTGGCAGTTGATTCAAGACATTGGTGGGTTTTTATAGGCCTTATTTTTTCATCACTATTTTTTCCTGAAACTTTGCTTTGTTTCTTTGAGAAGACTGTATGTGACTCCAAATAGAGATTTAGACTATAGTTTAGTAACTTGGAAGGGCAATTCTCGGAGTTCACCCATTTTCCTATCATTCTGACCTATGCAACTATAGCTACTATAACAATTAATCCTTGTATGGTATATTTTAAGATTTTCATAGCATAGAATGGAAGGAGAAATGATACTGACAGTAATATACATATTTGTATAGGGACAGTCAGTTGTTCTACCAAAATAAATCTCCTGAAAAAAATTCTCAAGAGAGATACGAAGGACTTGAGATTTAGCCATTCCTAAAAATATTTACACATTATGTAATTCTTCCACTGAAAAGAAGAGAAGATGAAAGTAATCTCAATAAATATTGCATCTTAAGGTTTTCAATCCTGAGTTACATTACTGAATGAAGTCAATTGAAAAATTCGTCTCAATAGTATGTTTCATTCATATTAGTGGAATAGCAATAAATGTATCTAAAAAGAAGACAAAGAAATATTCTGCATTGATTCTCCAATCTAAGAAGTTCCATTATGTTATTATATTTAAGACAGAAATATATTTCAGTTTGGTATTTTTAAAACTATGGGTAATAATGTCATGGCTGTTTGATAAGGGACATTCTTTAAATACCTTGAAATATGTTTATTTGAACAAAATTTATCCATATTGAAGATCATGATACTGAAATAATGACAGGATAGAAAAAAATAGCAAACTATCCACTTAACTACAATTATAATGAGTTTAAGGGTGGCTAACTTTTCTGGGAAGTATTTCTTATCATTTGTTCAATTTCTCAATGAACTCTGAAAGATTTGAATTCTTCTCTGTTTTGGAAAAATAAAGATAATGAAATAAAGAGATAGAAATGAAGGAAATACAAGGGCTGATTGAAAACTGGTAATCTTTAAATATTAAAAACATATTATTATATCAAAAGACACTTTGTCAATAATTCCACTCAAAAATACACTCTGTCCCTGTTTTGAACTTTCTTATTCCATTGTTCTTGGTACTTTCTGAAACAGCTATGAATAGCCTCTTGCATAAGCATCTTTATGAAGACTGACCAAAAATAGTAAATGTTGCTGCTGATTGAAAAAATGACAGAAGTAAGACAGGTTCATAAAAACACTATGGTGTGTCATCAGACACAGATCTGGAACTGTGTCATTTCTGTCTCTTCCCCAAATGAAAATGACCATAGAAGGGAAACATTTTGAATGAATTCAGGATATCAAGGCAGCCAAAACTGTACACTTAAAGATAGTCTTGGACCCTGTTTCAGAAAATGGCAAGAATGATGGAATAAATGTACTTGAAGTGAGGGAGAATATTCTAAGGAGCAATTCTAATGGCAATGTAATATATTTTTAATTTTAACTTTCACTTTAGTTTTGGATTAAACTCTATCTGAATAAAGTATATTGATGAAATGTTGGTTTGCAATTTCTACTTCAATAAAATTCTTCCTACCTTTTAAATATAACTTTTTCTTTCTTTCTTTCTTTCTTTCTTTCTTTCTTTCTTTCTTTCTTTCTTTCTTTCTTTCTTTCTTTCTTTTCTCTAGTGGGAAACAAACTCATGCTTGCCGGACAAACACCATGCCACTGACTATATCCTTAGCCCCATAACTTTCATTTTTCTATTTTTAGTAAAAAGGAACATACAACCTGGAATTTTCTTTCTGTGATTGCCAACAGCTTACATTTATAGTTTTAGAAGACATACTTAAAAATAAGAAAACTTCAGGCATAAAACAATACATAAAAATTGAAAGGTTTGGGGGTTGTAGTTTGGTGAAGACTTGTTTGAGAGTAATGATGTTAGAAGACATAAAATCTCTGATGTGTTGAAGAACGGGGAATTAGAGGAATGGGACAAGAGTGTATTTTGTATAAATGACCATGACCTTATATTCTATGTTTAACAATAGCTAAAGGAAAGGGCCTAAGGGTTAAGTAATATAAAATAGAGAAGTTTCTTGATATATAACAAATATTCAAAATATTGCAATTTCTTCTGCATATGTGACAGCTATTTCTAAGCATTTAAGCAGCATAATCATCCAGTGGAATATCTGAGTGGTATGTGGTGAACTGAAACATTGAAAGTTATAAATTATGGTCAAATAATGATTAAACTAGAGTAAAGATTCAGAGGAAATGTTGATGTAGAGTCATACCTTTTTAGAATGCTGAATGCACAGAAATACATTTTTGACTGCAGCAAACAAAAGAAAGTGTACTGTAAGATCAGAGGCCTTCAACAGGTTGGTGCAGCCAAAGGTCTGGGAAGTAACCACCTCCAGCCAAGGTCAGCTAAAGCATCCTGGATTTGTGAGATACCAGCAGTGACCCCAGGTGTTGTACAAATCAGGAAATGTGAATCAGAAAGAGGATGTGCTCCTGGAAGGGTACACCCTCATTAGGATAATCATTTGTGGTGTTTATTTTGAATAGGAAGAAGACCAGTACCTGCCTGGAGATGACAATGTATAAGTGGAAATTATAGGAAAAAATAGCTCTGGTTAGGTAGTAAAGAGCTCCCAGTTCTAGCTTGATTATTCCATTGATGTGATAGAAAAGCTTGGCAAGAAGTATAAATCATCATAAAGTCTTGGAGTCTCAGTTTCCTCTGTCGAATAAAGGTTTGAAAATGACTGCTGAGGATTCTTTGTCTTTTTAGTCTAACTATGTGACTACACATTTCCAATTTGTAATTATTTCACTAGAGATTTATATCTTTCTAATCATATAGACAGCATGACTTTCTTTTTTATTCCTTTCTCATTGGTTGGCAAAACGTGTTAAAATCACAAATAGAATTCTCACTATATAGGTTCCCAAGTTATTTAAGTAATACTGACTAGTGATTCAACATGGTTAACATATAGGGTTAAAACTTATAATTTAGTTCACATTTATTTCTTCTTGTAAAGAATCACACATTTCAAGAACTATGAGGAAAACATTCCATATTTTGTCTCTCCACTGAATGCAATACTTGATATTTTTAATTTTCAAAATGGGGGAAAGCAAAGTTATATGCCTTCTGTCTTAGGTCATACCTAAAAGCAATATTATAACAATCTGCAAAGCTCCTTTGAGATTTGCAGAAAACATCCAGGCACAAAGACATATTGTCATTTTTTACTTAGAAATATTTCACTCTGTCCTAATAAACAGAATAGAATGATGGGGCTAGTCACTTGTTCAGATTTTTCTTTAGTCATGTACTATCCACAGAATTAAGGAATAAGTATTTATGCTCACTTCTCCCTTGTCTCTCCCATGTCCTCAGACTGTGGAATGTTAGGATTCATGCTGTGAATGCTCTGAAAATCAATTATTGTCAGATTCTGTTTTCAGGGCTGCCAGACAATATTTTGGCTCAACTTCAGTCCATTTGGAACACAGCTGCTAAGTTGTTGACAAAAACTAAGGAAATATGAACATGTTCCACCCTTTCAAAAATTGCATTTGCTGGCAACCAACACCATGGATTTGAAATTTTCTTATTGGAGAGTGAATTAGTACCACTCTGTGGCATCCTTTTTGGGCTGAACTGGTCCTTCTTGTGTTCCAACACACATGTCGACCTTCATTCACCACTTGGGCTGTTGAGAATTTACTTTTGATCATGAACTTGAGCTTTAAGTTACTCTGTTAATAACTGCCTTGTAATTTCAAGTTTCCTGGGATTTTGTATCTCATTGGTCTCTCCACTTGCCACATGCAGTTGTCTAAAGACTACTGTGGCAAATCAGCATTGTTTAATCTTTAAAGAGTTAGAGTTTATATTGTATGACATGATTTTCTTTGCATATAATAGAAAAAAAATGTTTTCAATTAAACAATAGATAATAAGTTACCATTTAATAAAATAGAAAATATCTATGTTTAAATTAAAAATAAAATCAGTGGAAAGATAACTAAAATTTATAAAAGGTTATCCATGAGGTGGGAAAAAATAAAGTAGTGGAGAATTTAGAGTTGTGTTGTTTGTTATTTTATTTGGACTTATGTGAGCATTCACTTAATAGCAAAATAAAGTGAAACACATATGAAAAGTTTCTAAATATTCAAATAAAAAGCAAATAAATGAATTGAATCACATGTCCAGCAATTTGTGCCGCCTAATGAACTTTATGTGATGATGAAGTTTTGTTTTGCCCTACTGTTCAACATGTATAGTAGCCCTAGTCACGTATGGTTATTGGACACTTGAAGTTCAGCTAATGTGACGAAGAACCTAAATTTTAAATTATACTTAATTACTTGAAGTGAAACATTTAATAGCTATATGTGCCTAATAGCTACCATAGTAGACAACAGAGAAACTAATCACATGGAGAGGAACTATTCTCAATGCTATTAACATTCAGTAGTTTCGCAACATCCTGGAACCGCAGAGTGGCCCGGGCTGTTTGGATTGAAACTCTGCGCAGACCTGCATCTCGGCACGATTGTTTGGGACTGGTAAGCCTGCCCTTCATCCGCAGGGAACTGCCCGGAGACCCGCAGCTGGGCCAGGTCTATTTGGGCCCGTAGCCCTGCCCTTCACACCCAGGAAGTCTCCCAGAGACCAGCATCACAGCCTGCCTCTTTGGGACCCGAATCTCTCGGACCCACAGAGTGGCCTGGGCTGTTTGGATTGGGAATATTGTGGAGACTGGCATCTGGGCCAGGTCTGTTTGGGACCAGGAAATTTGGAGAAACCAACATTCTGGCCTGACTCTTTGGGACCTGTAGGCCCACCCTTCACTCGCAGGGAACCTCCTGGAGACCTTTCTGGGACAAAGCACGGTGGCCTGGCCTGCCTGAGATTCCACAGGCTCCGGGGTGACCAGTACTTGCTTTACAACTTAGGGAGCCAGGAGCCCACAGAGGGGAGTTAGGACCTTGTGAGGAAGCCAAGAGCCTGTGGGGGAGCCACTGCCCCTCCAGGAACTGAGGGTGTAAGAGGTATTTCACCATACATGCAGAAAAAGATTTGGAACACCGCTCAAAGCAAGAAAATATAGAAAAATGACAAAAGGAAAGACCAAAAGGCAGGCTCAAAGACCTAGCCCTCCCCAAGAAAGCTTAGAAGCCATATACATAGAAAAAAATGAAGCCATACACATTAAATGTCTGAAATGATATCAAATGAAATAGATATGCAACTAGGGAAAGCTATGGAGAAATTCAAATCAGAAATACTTGCCCAGGTAAAAGAAGAATTGATAAAAATAGTGAAAGAAATACTGAACGCATCTAGTGAAAACACAGCTAAAAAATTAGAGGAACAAAGCAAACAGATAAAATCCCTCAAAGAACAATATAAGAAACAAACAGAATGCATAAAGCAGATTCAAAGAGATATACAGGAAATCAAAAATTCTATTGAAAGCTGTAAAAACCACCTCAATGAAAGTGAAGATAGAATTTCAGACCTCGAAGATAAGATTGCAGCCAGTGAGCAGGAAAGACAAGATCTTTTAAAAATAACAAAGAATCAGTAAGTAACAATTCAACACCTGCAAGATGATGCCAAGAAAAATAACATAAGATTAATAGGGATAAATGAAAAAGAAGGGGACAGCCCAAATGATATCAAGAGGATATTTACAGAAGTAATAGCTGAAAACTTCCCAAACATGAGAAGAGAAACAGACATCTGGATAAGTGAAGCATATAGAACTCCAAACAGCCATAACCAAAA
>PVJX010034824.1:0-18709 GCA_004027295.1 Dolichotis patagonum | reverse complement strand
TCTCAGCTATCTTGAATATTATCTTGATAGATAATTATGTTGTTTCAAAAGAGTAAAATATGTTTGCTTTGCATTTTGGGTCCAAACTTTACTTTCTAACCTCATGATTGATAATTTACTAGCTGCTGAATCCTAGGTATATCATTCACTGTACATTAACAAGTTGATCTTTTTCCAATTCTTAAAAATATCATTTACCCGGGGACATAGATTATAGTACTGAAATACAATTTTCTGCTAATGGAACCGGACTTATTTTGAAATGGCTTATTCCAGGTTTTAGGGCAGGATATACGTGAGATCAGCTTAGAGAACTGCATCATCCCAGGTTACAAAGAGAGCCATCAGAGTCCACTGGAGTCATAATAAGAGTCTTCAGGGACCCACTGGAAGAAGCCAACACACTGGTCAAAAGATGGAGCAATGAGCTTTGATAAGGGTCTTGATTGTGATGGCATGAATCCTATCAGACATACTTAAATCTTTAAGCTTAAAGTGGAATGTTGTAGGTAGCTAAGTTATAAAGAATATTATAGGCAGTCAGGGAGGTCTAGGCCCTTGAAGGAGACACTGCAGAGGACCAGATAGCCTACAACTGTGGAGGAGACAAACCCCTCCTGCTGTGGGCCAGACCTCAAGATCAAAGGCAAAACAAATGCAGCCACATTGATAATTTCTCATTGGGGGCTGATATTCTAAATAGGTCTCTATCACCCTGAGGAAGCCAGAAGGAGCCACTAATCCGACCCCTTACAAGATGAGCCCTTGTTCAGTATGCATGCCTTTGTACTCTATGACTGGCTACCCCATTTGTCCCCAATTTAATCAATTTTACTTGAGCAATTATACTCGTAATCTTATTGGTTGACCATAGCTTTGTCCTGCCTCATCCCCACCTTGTGATTTCCCATTTTTCCTCACTTTGGACTCGCCTGAACTTGTGGTTTTGCTCTATAAAAGTCCCTAGAAAAGACAGGGTCTTCAGTAAACCATTAGGGACCCCTTCTGTCTCTTTCTCAGACAGAAGCTTTCTTTTTTCAATAAATATATTCTGCTCTTAACCTCCAGTGTTCCTAAAATTCATTCTTTGATTTTAGGAAACACAAATTCATACTGGAAATCTAGTAGGTTGGGAGTTTCTTTCCTCTATAGCAACATGAGCTATAGATGTAGACATTGAACTAAAGTTTCAGTAAGAAAGAAACGCAGACACTGAACTTCTTGAGAAAAGAATATATCACCACTTACAGTCTTTCCAAAGGTATCTGTAAAATCTGAGCTTGAGTAAGATTGACAATTTGTAGGAGGTAGGGACTGTCAAGAAGCTTACCTAATAAGTACCATGGAATGCAATCAGTAATATCTCCATCGAGGGAAACTGCAGGTTGAATGACCTCTGTTACTCCAGACACATTGTGAGGAAAATAAAAGTATAGAGAGTACCACTGCAGATTCAAAGTGACTTGACTTGTTGATTTAAAAAAAAAATTGGATGAAACTCTTCTAATTTTACTGCTAAGACTATAACATGCAAGGAAACAATTATTGTAAAGGCAAGAGAAAGAAGAAGGAGGGGGCTCTGTTTGGGACAGGTCACCTGGTGAGCTTCTGAGGGGTTGGCAATGCTCTCAGCACTGACTCTGGTTTGGGTGCCAAGGGCATTCATTGTCTAAGTTTCCCATGGTTTTTGCAAAAATTACCATAAATCTTGGAGCATAAAGCAACATTTATTACCTCACAGTTCTGTATGTTATAAGTTTAATTGATTACTTTGCCATGGGTCTCACAAAACTGAAATCAATGTGCTGATCAGCTGGCCTCTTACCTGGAGGCCCAGAGTACACTTTGTGGTGGATTAACTAATTGTCAGCTTGTAACACTCCACTGAACAGAATCCGCATGATGCTGGGTGTGCAGGGCCCACCTTAGGATTGTTGCTAACAGCATAAAAGAAGAAAAGGTTGTGGTATTTTTATACAATGGAGTCCTACTCAGCTATAAAGAATGACCACATTGAGATATTTATAAATAAATGGACACAACTTGAGACCATACCATAAGCGAAATAAACCAGATTCACATGTGTAAATACCGTATTGTCTCCCTAGTATGAGAGTTGATAAGAGTATATAAGATTTTATGTAATCATGATTCCCCATTTCATTGCTGTGAAGCCTTTTTTTCATTCATCAGTTGGAATGGTTTTATTCTGTTTTGTTTGACTTTATTATGTGTGATGTTAGGAACAGCTGTTTTGAAGAAAAGCAAACATTATGGCAGCCATTGCTGATTTAATATTGTCTTGCTTTGAAGTCCTATCATGCTTATATTCTTCTATTACCATCAGTTCTATCATGTTGTATCTTATTGGGGTTTTAATATATGTGATAGTATAAACAAACTTTTTATTGAAAATGAGATATTATAGTAGCCATTGATCATTCTCTGTTATTCAGTTCAGAATGCCCTGTAATTCTTTCATTCTTTTGAGTGGTTTTATACTATTTTATTATGTTTGATATTATTGTATTTGAAACTATGCTCAACTATAGCAGAGAAAGAGATATTTTGATAGCTACTGTTAATGTCCAGTTGTCTTATTGTAAAGTGCTGTGTTGCTTATGTTGTTCTGTTCTGATCTGCTTTGTTCTGCCCTCTTCAGTTTTATTCTCTTTAAAATTAAAAAAAAAAAAGAAGAACAGGAGGGGAAGATGATGTGCTATTGATTCTCCTGGAGAGCTTATCACACTGGTTTTCCTGGTATGAACTCAGCTGTTCTCATCTCAGAAGGAGCTTAGGTCCTCACTGATATAGAGGATAACTACAGTTCTCTTTGGGAGCTGTGGTCCTTAATTTGAGCATTGCTTCTTGGCTCCAGTGCAGATCCCTCAGCCTGCTGGCACAGATCCTTCATCCTGCTGGTGTAGACTTTATAGCTTCCACCACTGGCCTGTGGGCCTTCCCAGTGCAGATCCTTGATACAGAACTGCATGTGACATTGTCGTGAGCTCCAGGCCTCCAGCTGGACTCATGGAGGAAAATGCCATGGCCTCTACGTCTTCAGCTGGACTCATGCAGGACATTGCCATGGGATCTAGGCCCTCAGCTGGATTCTTTGGGTCTCTCGTGCATGGGCATGTCTCTTGAACTTTCCTGCATTTGACTTGTTGGGTGAATATTATAAAATAATCCTATAAATTATGTGTTCTGTATTAAATCCATTCCTTGCAAACCTTAACCACAACACACATCTTCTAAACTCTTCTTTTGGCTGGGTTTAGTTCCTTGTGGTTTCAGGGCTGAAGATTCCATTTCCTTAGGAATAGTCTCCTTGGACTGTTTCTTAGCTCTGTAAGACCACCTGCGTTCCTGTCACACCAACCTCTCCATCTTCAAACAGCGCTAGTGGGTGGAATACTTTTGATACTTTTGATCTACTGATTTCTCTATTTGTTGTATCTCTTATGCTTTCCTCTGCTGTTTAAGGGCTCATATGTTTACATTTGTCCCACACTGATAATCCCTCAGATATCTTTAGAATTCTGCTGGGCACAGGTGTTTTTATCTTGTGAATATTTGAAAGAGAAAATTTGAAAATTTTCTTTCAAATTTTGAAAGAGAAAATTTGAAAGAGAATAAAACACAAGAGAACAGAACAAAGCAAATGTTTTATGTTGTTTTTCTGCATTTATCTTTCATTTTAAAATACCAGGCTAAGAAATCATTGGAACAGAAGACTGATGTGTTCATGTGATATTTGAAAGCTACTGTTCAGAGACACTTACCGTTTTAAGAGAAAACCTCCAAAGAGTGACCAAAAAAGAAAAAAAAAAAGATGATTTTGTTTCAACTGAAACATATTATGCTTTCACCTTATCTGTGGATTATAAAAAAAATAGGTGTATAAAGGCCTAAAACTTAACAGTGTCTTGCTTTTATGCTGTAAGTAACTTAAAAATATTTGCAATTGAATGGTGATATCTTAAAATGTATAGCTTCTATGAAATTATTAAGTATGATTTCAAAGAGGCATTTTCTATGGTGCGTGCTTGGATTCACAACATATACAATGAATGCTTGAAACCAATTTGGCAATAGCTTTTATAAATCTGGTACTTTGATTTTCTGCCAATTCATAAATATTTGGTAGTAGCCGTCATTATGTTTTTCTGATCTTATCAATTGTGCACATATTAAAATTGTTCTATACTAAGGGCGGACAACCTTTTTCTGTAAAAAGTTAAATAGTAAATATTTTCAGCAATGTGGACTATAGTGCCTCTGTGGCAGTTACTTGATTTTGCCATTGCAGCCTCAAAGTACGTAGAGAATATATAAATAAATAAGCATGCCTGGACTTGAATATGAACTACAGCTTGCAGATCCCAGAGCTATGCATTTAACTCTCTTCTCTCCTATTGCATGTATGTTTCAAGAGTGATACATTTTCACTGGGGTCACTCACATGTGAGCATATCATAAGTTACTAAATGGAAACAGACACAAAAGTCTATATTCTCCTTGTAAAGGTATCACAGATGAGAAACAACTTCTCCAGTATGTTTAATGGAGATATCTGAGCCCTTAGAGTAAAGCTAAATACATTTCTATGTCAGTGTTCTTATTCTATTATTAATTTAACCATGCAACAAATGCTTACTGGGTTTTCAGTATGGGCCAGCACTCTCCTAGGTCCTATAGATAAGAAAAATAACCAAAGAAAATTACCATGATTACCACGTACACACCCACGTTGACTGCTGATGTTGAGCCTAGAATACGATACTTTTTCTCTAATACATTCTCTCTAACCTGCAATAGAGCAGCATTTCAATACGAATGCTCATATATTTTCACTGTTACATTTAAATATTATTTATGTATGTTTTTCTATTGAATTGACAACTCAATTACTATGAAAAAAATCAGAGCATTTATATGTCCACCAAGTTCATTGACTATGTGTTCTTTAAACAAAATATGTTTTGTTTAAGATTTACACTGGAGTATGTTAGGAGTCAACATTATTTGTCAAAGTTTGACTGTTTAAAACTCTGAAGATTAGGGGCAAATTATCCTTATACTTTATTGTTTTCAAGTTATATTGAATGTGAGAGACTACCTTCATTTTGTAAACTTCTGTGAAAGGAATCAATCTTACTTGAAGAATCAGCTGGTGATAATTGGACATTTTGATCGTCTAACTTGGGCCTCAACAAGTCAGCACACCCATCTCTGAATCTTAGTTAAACATTATAATCAATGACTCATATTCATTTTCAGCTTTAGAGGAACTTGCTCTTTTCACCTGGGGAAAAAAAAAGATAAAAAGACCCTGAGCTCTATAACTGTACCATTAAAATAAAATGTCAGACTTTCCCAGAATATTCAATAAGTACACGAAGTCTTTCCAAAACTGATAATTATATTGTGATGAAAGCATCAATCCTTAAGCCTTGTTTGGCATTCAACTGGGTTTATTACCTGTGTCCTATGGTCATATTCTTCCTCAATCAAGGACTTTTACATGAGTTGACATGTAGAAGCCTAAACTTAAAAAGTGCTGAGTTACAATTTACCTCCTCAATCACATGGTTAAAATATGTTTATATATTAAATACAGGTATGGTTTGAGAGACTTTATTCTGAAGTATGAATAAAAACAGAATAGTCTGGTAGCAGTACTCTGTTAAATTTTGGTGGTTGTGAGAAAAATTCGATTTCCATTTTTTCTTTCTTGTTTTTTTCCCTTTCTCTTCCTTTCCTACTCTCACCTTGTTAGTTTCCCTTCCATGTTAAACATTTACTTCCTATTTCATAATATTTATTTTAAATATTTATTTTACTTTAATTTGGTTTTTGGTATTGGAAATCAATCTCAGGATCCCATGCTTTCCACACAGGCCCTGTGCTACTGAGCCATATTCCTGGCCTATATTTCATAATATTTACTATACATTCTAGAACTTATTTACATTATTGGTTTCTCACAACAGAGAAACAGTGAGACATATACATGTGTGTTTGACTTATTTCACTTAAGAATATGGTTTTAAGGTACATCCACTTAACTATAAGTGTCTAAAGTTTACTTTTCTTTATGGCTGAGTAGTACTCCATTGTATAAAAAACTCCATTTCTTCATTATACATTTATTGGTTGGTGGGTATTTGGGCTGTTTCCAAGATTTAGCTATTATAAACTCTGTTTCAGATATTATAAATAAATCTGTACATAAATATCATACTGTGGTATGATATTTCTAATTCTTTGGAGAAGATACCAAGATGGGGAAGAGCTGGTTCAAAAGGAACCTCTAGTTTTAGTTTCATGAGGAATCTCTACACTGATTTCCACAGTGGTTGCACCAGTCTACACTCCCACCATACCTTGCTCCTCACAGACCTGCTATCATTTTTTATTAGTTCATTTGTGGATAATTGCCTGTTTTTCTGGAGTGAAATGTAATCTCCACATTGTTTTAATTTGCAACTCTTAAATGACCAATGATGTTGAACATTTTTTCATATATTTATTTTCTGTTCCTATCTCTTCATCTGAGAAGAATCTATTCATTTCAGATGCCCTTGTTTTGGACTGAGTCTTTAAATTTTGGGAGTCCATTTATTTGAGTTCTATACATATTCTAGATATTAGTACTTTGTCTGAGGAACATCTGGCAAGAAATTTTTCCCACTCTGTGGGTTGTATGTTCACTGTTCATGGCTCTTTTGCTGTGTAAAGCTTCTTAATAAGATGAGATCCCAGTTGTTGATTCTTTGTGATAATCCCCTGTGGTCCGACTTTTGTTCATTAAGTCTTTGCATCTATGGGTGATGTCCTTCTGAAGGTGGTAGCCATTGTTAATTCCCTATTATCTTGTTTTGAAGTCCTGTATCATTTTCATTGTTTTGTTGAGTTGGGTTTTATTCTGTTTTGTTTTGTCTTGTTTTATTATATCCAATAGCATGGACAGCTACTTCCTAGATAACAAGATATATTATGGTAGCCATTTTGGATTAACTATTTCCTTGTTTTGAGTCCTATACTGCATTCATTGTTTTGTTTTTGTTGGTTCTATTCTGTTTATGTTTTGTCTGATTTTACTATGTCATCCCTTCTTCCTAGTATCACTTGGAAAGGCTAATAGAAAAGCCAGAGTCAAAAGCTAGTCAAAGCAGAGTTTTTGTTTTCCTAACTGAATCAGATGTTGGGAGACTGAAAGAAGACCTGAGGCTTAGCTCACATCTATGAAGGAAGCTTTGGATTTTAAGCTGATTTAATTAAAACAAATGGAGAGAAATGGAAAGGAAGAGTGACAGTTAAGGAGGCATGGGTGCTCTGAGACATCTGGGTGGCCCACTAAAATGGAGCCACTTCAATCATTGTCTTAAATATTTGCCTTCCATTTCTTCAGAGCAGAGGCAGGAAGTGTTTTGGAGAATGAGAGGAAGAGGACTACCTTGTGGAAGGCCTAGTGCTTTTTCTCTTATTAGTGGGGTTCAACTGTGGCCCTAAACTTGTACATTATCTTCTACTGCTAAGAGCCCTGAATGTTGCTGACAGGGCGATAGGATGAGCCTCTATTTTCTACTCTAGGATTCACTATTAGTGTCTCCATAACAAAAAAAGACATAATGCTTCTTCTTCTAAATGCATACCTTCCTCTTCTTGGAAAATATGACAGTAAATATCATCATGTCCATCTTCATATACTTGCAGTGGTAATTTAGCACCCTGGTTATCTGAAACCTTTATTATAAATTGGCAGCTGGGTCACTTGTTAATTTGAGAGAGACAGATGGAGGCAAAAAGATGGGACTCAGCAAAGGGAAATTCCAAATGGTTTAAAATTTGAAAGTGTGAAAAGAAAACTGGAGAAATGTTTAATGAGAATGGCAATGATTTGAGCTTGTGACTTTTCTTGGGAGTTTGCTTTGCAGGAAGGGCTGCTGTGTAATGTGCTCTGCTGTTTGGAAAATAATGTGCACTTTAAAAATGTGTATGACTGATCATATGATCCACGAGTCTGGAGCTGTTGTAGAATGAAAAATTCATAGACCTAGTGGTTTTCTGTTTGCCAGTGAAATGCTAGGAAAGGCCATATATTTGCCTTAACAGTTTTGAAAATTAAATGATACATATCAGTACTATGGCAGATTTTATGTGTGACATTAAAACCAACATTTCTAAAGAGTGGAAATGATTTATAGGATTATGTTTCTGATGATGGAGGCAATAGATGTCACTAAAGAAGCCAAGCACTTTGGTGACTAAAAGCAGAAATGAGATTTATGGAATGATCGTGTCTCTGGTGTTGCTACATTGAACTCAGAGTTTTGGGGAAAACTACTAAGCACTCCAAGTCTTCTAGCTCATAAGAGATTATATGTCACCTGTCACCCCACTGACAGCCATGAAGATTGTATTTATCATCACAGCTGTCCAGGCTGGGCAATAGCTCCATCTAATTCCATAAATGATTGACTTTATATTGAATTAATATTTAGTTCATTTGTTTACCTCCTAGACTGAGTATAGGAAGGGGGCACTTCCTTTTCAAGTAGTCAACAAAAGAGTTTTCTGTCTCTGGAAGAGTGTCCATGTGCATTAACGCAAAAATTTTTTCATGATTAGGGATCACTTCTTTGTTTTAAGTTCTCAGACAAGATAAATTTGGAACTTTCCTTTATTACCTTCCCTTTACTACCTGTTCTCATGCTCATTCCAAGATATGGTTGACCATTTTCTCAACTTTATGGCTCCTCAGAAGGCAAAGGTGAAGTATAGGTGAATCTACAGCTGTCAGGGAAAATACTTAAATTGACCACAGACTTTGAGACTTGAGTCCTTCCACAAAGTCACTTCCTTGTTCTATGCATCTCTGTTCTCCATAGCACGGTACTTCCATTCTGGAGAGTGAGTCAGACGTGAACTGAAATTCATCCAATTACCTTCTAACAGGGCAGATCTTCTATGACACTCAGTAACTCAGTGGAACACCAAAAGGCAGCGTCAGTCACTGGGATCTTGATGATGATGGTAGCTCTCCATGTGTGAAGTTCTCCATGAGTTGTTTAATTGGAAAGACAGAAATCATGTTTTTATGGCCCTGAGCAGTGCATAGTAACAAGGGAGGAAAATGTGCTCAAGATAACACAACTAGATGAAGAGCTTGGTTGAGTGGGAGGGTATTACTTTGGGTTGTTTAGATTTAAGTTTTGCATGATGAAACTAAGAATTTCTGTAATCATGTGGAACAGGGTCATTTGCATCAGATCCTTTGCACATTTAGAATGCAGGCAGTTTCTCAAAACTATAAATTCTGTATTCAGTTTAAGAAAGTATATTTTTGATTGAGGTTAACACAGTATTTAAGTTAATCAAAAACATGCTTCCATTGCAGAGTAATTCCACCAGAATTGCTGGATTCCATACAACAATCTGTTTCTATTTTGAAAAAAAAAAGTGGTGCTGTTGCATGACCCAAATATTCTTTTTAAAAATCTTACTTCACTCTGACACATTAATGTACTTGCTTCTTCAGGTGTATGGAAATAAATAGCATAGAATGATTTTACATGAAAAGCTTCCAAAGGGCATATGTATTTGATGTCATGAAAATAAAAAAGCTGTTTTGCTTGAAGTCTGAGCTTCATTTCAATACAGGAAGCATGTGCTCCCACTGCTGGTACCTAAATGAATTTGGAACTAGGGATAGGGATTCAGGATATCTTAGAAGTGACCCTTCAGTCATGCACAAGTTAGCTTGTGCTAAGTGATTAATTACTCCAGCATTCATTGGTTCTAAAGTGGCAATTATTTTCCCTTTTGTCCATACAGAAGTCAGATGGAAATTGGGTCATCTATTTGGCATTGGGTAGAGAGCTCTGCTCCAATTTGGGTTAAGCTTGGCTTGGTTCCTTGGACTTAGACCTATCAATGAATGTTAATTTTGGGACCCAGTGTAAGCAGACAGAAACTTCTAAGCTAAGCTCTTCTTAAGGTGAGATTCAAGAGGGCCAGTGGGCATATGGCTTATGCTTGGAGCTGGTACATTGTTATTTCCACTTATTTCTTACAGGTCAAAGTGGTTCACATGGATAAGTCTAATGTCAAAAAGATGGGAAAATTTGGTGAGAGGAAATGCAAAACCAGATAGTGAAGATGTGGAAAGACAGGGAAGAAAAGAATTGGGAACCAAAAGCTGAATCCTTCAGAAGCTCCAATTCATCTCATTCTACAGGCACAATTGCTGCCACTGTTAATCTTCCCTTCTCTGCTGGGGAGGAAAGAGTAGCACCCTGTACTGGTCTGTAGGCATAGCTTTCTTCAAACCAGTACTTCTCCAATTTTGTTGTATGATGAGATTACTGGTGAGAGTAATAACAATACATATACTAGGTCCCACTCACAAAGCTATTCAGTCAGAGTCACTGTGGGAGGGTTGACTTTCAAAGGTGGAACGCATTTAGCTCACAGTTTTAATAGCAAGCAGCATTGTTTATCTCTGTTGAGTGCCCGTGCTGGATGGTGAGAGTGGGTGTGGGAGACAGAGATCACAGGTTGAGATGGGAAGCCAAAGAAACTGAGGGAGCCCAGGTTCAGGCTATAACAATCGCCTTGATATGGGAAAAAGTCACTCCCAATCTGTTAGATGGCAGATGTGCCGAGTTGAGAAATGAGGTTATGAAACAAAGGAGGATGTTGGGAGAGTTTTATTGGAAAAAAGAAGAAGACTAGCTCCTAGATTTTCAGGAGAGGTCCCAAGTGGTTGGCCATCAAAGCTCTTTGTCAGGGATAATTTATACTGCAAAGTTACAATGTGGGTACAACATGGGTCAAACTATAAGCAACCTATTGGATTATGAGTACAGTTGCTTAGCTAATATTGATCCAATAGGGGAATGAGTCACTTAGAAAGGGTATATGAAAAGAACAAAGGCATTTGGGGGAAAGGATGGATACAGCACTCATCCATGTGTCTAATGTCTGTTTGGGCCCACAGGACCAGATAGTGTTAATTATGGTACAATCTCAACTTGCTGTTTATCAACTTGCTGCTTAATTTCTAACTTAGCTGTTGATATTCTCATGAGAACTAATGACGGCCCAGTGAGAAATCCTTCAGCCCTATCTAAGTACACAGCCCACAGACCCAGTGGCCTTCTACTGGGCACTTTCTCTTCAAGGCCCAAACCAACTCCTAACACAACTATGATCAGGAAACAAGTTCCAGGACATGAAATATTGGCTTGAGTGTTAGGGAGGGACATCCACTTAAACTACATCTAAACCATAGTAGAGGGGTGAGTCATTTACATTTTTAATAAATTCCTCAAGTTACTTTGTTGCATTTAAACATGTGAAATCCACATTCTTAAGATTAATCGAAATGGTTACCCTAGGTTTTGTATTTGATGGAACTCTGACAGTATGTCAAGTACAAAGATTGTATCATTGTTCATCAAGACCCACAGTCCCTACATCCTGTCAGCACAGTAGGAATCTACTTCCTTGCTCCATAGCATTTGGACTTGGTCATCATGTGATTCACGGTAGCCAATGGAATGAGAGAAATATGACATAACGGTTTTATATTTGCTTATATCATAAGCATTATATTTTGTGTTCCTATTCTCTATCATGAAAATAATTTATCCCAGGTAGCTCTGTAGCTGCATGAACTTGTGAGACATAAAACAGCTATATAATCTGGAATATAATTATCATGGCTGCTTCACAGACCATATGTAAAAAAAATTAAATTGTTATGCACCAAAGAGAGTTTGGGCTTGTTTCATATTTAGAATTATTACAGCAAAAGCTTATAGATATATCCAACAACTAAACATGGCAAATATAAAACTGGAATCTGAATCCCTTTTTGCTCAGATTTAAAGATCCCTTTTAATGACTTGAGGCCATCCGTAATGTGTGTTTTAATTCCACTGAATCTGCTTGAAAATGTTAGAGAGAGGGGAAAGTTGATTTACAAAGAGATTTGGTCAACAGAGAATACTCTTACGATTGGTTTTAGCACTAAATTTTTCTTAATAGCCCTGTCTGCTTTTCCCATGCAAAGTAAGAGTTTTTGATTTTTTGCTGTTGGGTTGATAAAAAATAATAACTAAACTTCAAAGCAGTGCATGACAAATGCCATCCTAAATATTGTCCATATATTAATGTAATTCTCCCAGAAACTTAGTAAGGTAGAAACTATGATTTGTATCCATTTATGGTTGAAGAACTGGGTCCGCATAGACAACACAGGTGGTAAATCACACTATTGGGAAACCTAATTACAGAATTTGTCCTTTTGATCCATTGGCTGTTGCCTCTAGAATAGTAATTTTTAAGGAATGCATTACACTCCCCTTTTTAAAAACAACATAAGTACTTCATCTAGAAAAGTAGTTAACTAATTTTCACCTACGTTAGAAAGAATCCAGATCTAAGAATTAAAATGTGTGTACGACGCATCCTTAGAATTGAAACAATGTGCTGCAATATTTATTTCATTATTTCCTCTCTTCTTCTGCTCCTTCCCAGAGTTTTGGTTTAGAATACTTAAAAATATTTTTCCATGTTACACTTTCTTCATCAAGGACACCGAAATTATGACTTTTCATTTCATTTTGACCAAGAAACTTGACAGTGAATTATATAATTTCAAGCAAAGGATTTCATTAAAATAAAAACCCATCAAAACAACACATTTTTATCTATTTCACAAGTTCATGGCAATGAGACACAGCTTACCCAGGGGGAAGCAGCCATTTATTTATTTATTTTTTGGAAGCAGCAATTTAAAAGTTATGTAAAATAGTGCTATGTGGCCCTACTTTTAGGTATATATATATATATATATATATATATATATATATATATATATTTAATTCAAATAACAAGACTGCAGGGAAATTATGATAATCTTTCATGGTTGAGGAGGTCGAGCTATGTTGAGGAGGTTGAGGAGGTCATACAGCTATGTAGTACAGACTTTTGAGCCAGGGTTTCATGACTTCAGTGACTGCCATTTTGGTCTCCAGACCTTATCATGTCACTTTCTTTGAAGAAATGATTCTCAAATACTCTCAAACTACTGAATAACATTCATTTTTCCCATCCATTTTAAAATACTTTCATACTATAAAAATCTCTAAGATGGATTTATCCTTTCTTCTACTTAGTAGGTCCAAAGCATTGCACTAACAACTATACTTCGGTCTCTTCTTAGTCTATATCACTGATAGATGAACAGTTGAATAGAATTTGCTTGTAAATGTAACAAGAAGGATCTCATTCCTATAAAGAAGCTGTTACTACCCTTCTATTTTCTTGAGCAATCTAGGAAAATGTAGTCTAAATTTATAAGGCCATCTGCCTTTCAGTGTTTTCAATGAATAAGTAGAGGACAGGTTTTCATTTGTTTCCAGGAGATCATATCATTTTATGTCTCCATTCAACATAGTATAGGAAATGCGACCAAAAGATACAAATGGGTGTTTAAATACAAAATAATTTATGACAGTAAAAAAATGATGCCATTAACTTCTCTCAAAAACTCCTCCCTTGCTTCTACTACATCTAGTCAATTGTTCTTGCCACTTTCTGAAGCAGATTTGTAAGTCTTCTTCCATGAGTGTCTTTATGAAGTGTGGTCAAAAGGATGGTGAGTGACGCTGCTGAGTGCCGTCCAATGGAAAGACAGGTGGGTAAAGACATTATGGTGTCCTCATCTACCTTAATCGCCAGATTTGACATCATGAAACTAGAGTCTTCCTCAAAGTCAAAATGACCATAGGGGTAAATGTTTTAACTTATTCAGGACATGAAGGCAGCCACGATAATGCAGCTAGATACTCACGAAGCAGTGTTTAGGAACTGCACAGAAAGGGATGAGGATAGTGGGATAAGTATGTTCGAAGCAAGAGGGAAGATTTGAAGTAGGATTAATGGCAATGTGTCTTCCACTGTGATGCATGTTTGAAAATGTAAACTCTCATCTTATTTTACAACCATACCTTATAAAACAGGAGTTTCATCTATAAAATGTCCCTGAATCTAATTATTCTGCTCCATTATGCAGACAATACCCACTAGAAGCGGATTCTTTCTTATTTGCTTGTTATATTCTCCAAAGACTCATTTTAGCAACCTCAGTTGCTTTCCTAATATTAACTTTCCAATAAAAATTGTTTGGAGAAACAACTTCAAAGAATTTTTAAGCTATATTACATTCCAAAAGGAATATGATAGTTAGGTACAGAAAATATATTCTCTAAATTTGCCACTGAAGTTATACATTTTCCTAAATAGTAATTTAAAAAGACAAAAGGGAGACAGAGTAATTTTCATTCCTTTTTCAATGAGACAGAGTAATTTTCATTCCTCATTTCTTCAAATGAGAAGAAACGCAAAGGTCAGAGACATGAGGGAACAAAATGGCTCTGTAGGGTTCTCTGGAGCATAAGAGTCAATGTTATGTGTATGAATATTTTGGTTGTCTCTGTGAGGATATTGTTGGGCAAGATTTATATTTAAATTGTTGAGTTTTGAGTAAAGCACATTGACCTTTACAAAGTGGTGGTCCTTATTCAATGAGTTAAAAAGTTTTATTGAACAAAAACCCAGATTTTCCACAAACAAGAAAGCCTCCATTAATCCTGTGATTTAGCTAGAAAGTCCAAAGTCTTCAAGATGGGCCAGAGACCCAGTAGAAACAAATTTCCAGTTCATGGCAGCGTTCTGCAGGACAAGGAAGAACCAATGTTTCAGATGAAGTTCAAAGGCAGTTTGTTGGAGGATTTCTGCCTTTCTTATGGAGAAGCTGATGTTTTGTTCTATGTTTTGATTGCACAAAGGCTACCACATTAGGCAAATCTATGTGCTTTAATGAAAATCCACCCATTTAAATGATAATTTTACTAAAAAATACCTTCACAAAACACGCAGAATAATGTTTGACTGAATATATGAATATTATGGCCCACTCAAAGGAACACATAAAATTAACCATCGCTGTGGACATAAAGGGAATCCATACATCCCAAAGTGGTCAAGGTCCCATAAGTTCATGGAACAAAGACAGAGGAGTGTTTTGGTAAACTAGGCAAATCAGAAAATTCTTGCATGAACACCGTGATAGTAACAATGGGCTATGCTCAGAATCTGTTATCTAAGAGTCAGTCAATTTTCTTTTGGAACCCAAAATTCATTTGGTAAAAGATTTTCCAAGAGATGAGAAGGACATGAAAAGAATTTGGAAAAGACTACCCTTGTTTTGAGTAGACTCACTTATCAGGCCGAGATTATAGACCTTAACTAATATGATTTTAAAATTACATAGTGTTGGAACTCAAAAGCACCTGAATGGCCTCAATCTTCAAAGTTTCCTTTAAGTTGTGTAGCCTATGACATTGTGACTATGTAAAAGGCTTATCTTGCCTGAAAGCTCATGAGAAATGTTTATTTCATATTTTACTTCTTTATTGTCTCAAGAAAGACTATCTTTAAAAATTTACTTAGTTCATTTAGACCGCTATAACATAATATCTTGCATCACATAGATGATGTGTCATAGGAATTTATTTCTTACAATTCTGGAGGTTGGGAAGTCCTAGAGTAAGGTGCCAGTAGATCTAGAGTCTGGTAAGGGGCCATTTCTTTAAGTGTAGACAGTACCATCTTGCTGTGTCATCCAACAGATGAAGGATGAATAAGCTCCAATGGATCCGTTCTATAAAGGTCAGAGTCTCATTTGTCACAGGGTCTCCCAAAGGTTTCACATTCTAATGCAATCACCTTGGGTGTTAGGATTTCAGTATATGCATTTTGAGGGGACATAAATATTCAAACCGCAGCAAGCAATAACTTCAATATTGTTAGAGATGATTAGTTACCGGTAGACAAGTATTACTCAACCTCAGCAAAATTTAGAATCAAACAGAGGCATGTTTAATAGAGTAAAATCCATGTAGCAATAATTATATGCAATGCATTTGAAAATATTCTGGGTATTAATTTTAATTTATAATAGTTCCAAGAATTTGGTTTATGTATTGGTCAGGATAGATTTGGCTAGGCTATGATAACAAACAAACAACCCTGCAAATCACAGGGACTTGAAAGATTTTTCTTACTTGTGTTCTATGTTCCTAAGTAATAGGCACAAGTTCTGTTTCATTCTGTACTCACGAAGGACAAATGATGGAGGCTCCAGTGTCTGTATCATTCTGGGTAAATGAATCTGAAGGAAAAACACATACTTTTTGTTCCTGAAGTATTTGGCTAGAAAGTGACATATACCACTTCTGTTCATTTTATGGACCCAAACAAGTTGTATGACCAGGCCTAACTTCCATGGGTAAGGAGGTACACTCAAGCCACAAATGCAGAAGGAAAGAAGTGACTTGTTGGTCATCAGTCTTACTGCCTACATCATCCATTACAATAATGTTAGTCTGCCTTCTCATCTAACATATGCAGTCTACCGAATTCATTTAGACTTGTAATGTTAAGATCAAAGAGCTTGAAATGTATCAATAATAATGGGAAATTTTAGAAAGTACATATCTATTATTCAAACACTCCTTTACTTACAATAAGGTTATACTCCAATAACCATTGCAAGATTTCAATGCATTTCATACATCAACAGCATCAGTCATAAAAGAGTATTTTGTAGGCAAGATAATATGTGAAAGAACAAAAGAGAAAGTCCCTAAATTCCCCTAAGATAGTATGTTTGTCTTTTTGATAACATGGCTGATAAGGTATTGAGGCACCTACAAGAGTATTATATGCATATTGCTAGCTCAGAAAATGATCAAAAGATCCCTACTAGTCTTAGTTACTTTCTAGTTGTGGAGACACATCCTCTGATACCACAAGTGTAAAGAGGAACAGTTTATTTTGGCTCACAGTTTGTAGAGGTTTCATTCCATGTTCAGCTGGTTCCAAGGCAGGGCAGCCTAGTAGAGGGACTTGGGAGAGGAGAAACAGCTCATGACATGTTTGAGGGAAGCAGAGAGTAAATCAAAGGAGGAGTGGGAAGAAGATAGATTCCTCCAGACGATGCCCCCAGTGGCTCACCCCCTAGTGGCCCACCCCTTAATGGCCCACCTCCTCCCTCCAGGCTTCGCCTGCCATCACATTTAGCCATAATTTCATCAGTGGCCTACTTCACAAATAAGCATCATGACCTCATGATCCAAGCACCTCCTAAATCACATGAGACTTTAGAGGGACATTTAGATATAAACTATAACATTTCTGAATACACACATCTTTTACTTCATCATAAATTTGAAAAATCTTAAGTCAAACCATTGCTTATTGACTTAGAAATTTAAAAGTTGAAGAGTGACATACCCAAACTTTTAATGCTATTGAGATGCTTATAGACATCTACATAACTAAATTTTACTATGTGTGTATAAGTTAATGTAGGCTTCTTTATAAGGGACAAGATGAACATTTTGGAGAGCTCTACTTGGAAAGCAGGGTGTGGCAAAGCTACTGGGCGCTGAGAGTGTGACATATACCACTTTCGGGGGCCTGAAGGAGAGAGACCCTGGTGCATGGGGGACCTGCACCATGTGGTTGACTTGGGGTGCCAGGAAAACAAGGAACTCTTCCCGTCTCTGGGGGGGCGACTGTGATCCTGCCTGTTTGTGGGCTGAGAATCAGACATCTCATGTCGTTCTGTCCCCCATCCCGTGTCCCCCCCCACCCCGCCTAGCAAGTGGGAGCCAGTGAACTACACATCTTGTGAAAAGATTGGCTATGTTATTTAGTATGAGCTCTCCTTATGCAAGGATAAGGACAACCATTTGGAAGAAAACAAGAGACAATATGACAGATAGTGAAGATCTCTGGTTGTCTAGCTTTGAAATTTATGCTTTCTTATGTCCCATTCTGTTCTGTTTTGTTGTGTTTAATTTTACTCCCTTTTAAAATAAAAAAAAAATTAAAAAAAAAAGCTATTGGGCAAGTAGGAGGGACCTATTAATCACAGAAGGCCAGGGCACAGGCAGAGAACAGCTTCCAGACTCTACCGAGAATCAATCACAAAGTGCTCTCTTCAAGCCTTCTGGCACAAGATCAAACAGGTTTTTGATAGGACGGTCTAGATCTGATGTCAGAATGGGGGCAGGATATAAAAGAAGGCTGCCATTTGGCTGACAAGGGCTCCATCCTTTTCCGCAGCCTACTCTGTGGACCCAGTACTTCTTTTTCTTGCCATTGATTGGTCTGCACTTAACCTTCAGCGGGTCCTTTTGCTTTCTTTTCTTACCTTTAATATCTTTAATAAATGGAAAACCTCACTCCCTCATTTTCTGTTTAATTTTTTTGTTTAGGAAAACAAGAGCCTGGAAGTGACCTCCAGAAAGATCATAGCATCCCAGAAATCACACTAACACATGGATGTTTTAGTTGAATATAAAAGTCTAAAATAGAATTAGGTCTATGGATTTGTTACTATGACAACTATTAATTTTTAAAACCATAGTAGTCTTCCAAACAGAAGCTACCCTTTTGGGTATCGAAAGTTTACATTTAATATCAGTAAGTGCTATTGTAGTCTAAAGTTCTATTTTCTTTTCTTTCTGAGCATTTTAGCTTGTGCAATTATTAGAGGCTGAAATATGCAGGACTCTAGGAAGGTAGAAATGTAAGACTTAAGAAGGTAGAACATAACAGA
>PVJX010034823.1:0-18674 GCA_004027295.1 Dolichotis patagonum | reverse complement strand
GGCTAGAGATATCTGATGGTGACCACTGGGTGCGCTGGTGTAGGGGGCTATTGGTGACTAGTGAAATGCAAGCAGGAGCAGGGCAGGCTGATGCCTCTCTCCCAAGCTGGTTAGTCACAGGGAGCCCTCACCACATTAGTTTGTGCAGGATGGGCAAAGCTGGTTGGGGATAGCTTTAGGGAAACCTCAGTGGTGGTTGTTGGATTGTGCACAGGGGCAGGACTCAGTCCAAGCAATTTCCACCAGTCTGCTCTGAGTTAGGAGTGGCTGAATGAAGCTGGCTGCAGTTCAGGCTCTGGGATTACCCTGCCTGAATCCAAAATGGCCCCCGGCCAAGTGCCCACTCCCACAGGAAGACTGAGTCTGCCACACTCACCACCAGCCAGTGCAGTTCTCTGATCCACTGCTCCCCTCTGCCTCTGCATCTCCCCAACAGTGCTTTTCACATGGTGGTTTGGGCTCTGGGTGAGAGCACAGCCAGATACCACCTTCTTCTGTTTAAGTTTTTTCTTTTTCTTTTCTTTTTTTTCTCCCTGTGGGCTTCATTTCTCACTCTAGTTTCTTCCTGGATCAAGGGGACCCACTTCCTTGCTTTTTGTCTTCTCCACAATGCTATTTTCCAGCTTCTGGACTGTTTCTCACAGAGAGGCTGTTTACTCTTCTGCTTACTGTTCTGACATCTTCCTGGGATCCCCAAAAGTGTCCTTTTCTCCTTGCATTTATAATATGTAACCTGTAGGATGTTGTCAAAGAATGTAACTATCTTGTTACTGCTGAGCCCTCCATTCATTTATTTTGGCATCCCATGTTGATTCTTGTCTGGTCAGTTATTATACTGGTGAGGGAAATGCTGTTTTTCTGATTTTCTTTTATCTCCTTTGCATTTTTCTGTATGCATTTTTATTACAGTTGAAGTTAGATATAAAAATCAACCTTTTTTCTTCAGTAGCAATAACCTGCCAGCCTTGCTGGTTGCTCAGCTGCCCCGCACATGGTCTCAGGGTGCCAGGGCCATGGATTTGGTGTTCATATGGAGCCAAATACCTGGACACTGTTTCAAGTCTATGGTATAACTTCCTTTTCTGACTCAGAATTATGTGCTAGTCACCACCTGGGAAACCAGGCATATAATTGAGCCAGAACTGTGTAAATGTTTCTAATTCATAGCACAAGCTGTACTAATTGTGGATTATCTTTTTATATGAAAGATGGCAATCATGATTATAGAAAAATCTATATTTTCAATTTCCTTCTTTAAGTCTTTAAAAAAACTGAAATGTTTTGTGATTTATTTTTCTGTTTGTTGCAAGAATTGAATACCTGTCACCTTAAATAAAACTCCTGCTGAAATTGATTAAAATTAGGTAAACTCTTTTATTACTAAAAATGACATAAATAATGTAAAATATGTTCTTAAGAAGATATTTTCATATAATAAAAACAACAGAAGGAGCCATTTACCAAGATATATTTTCTTATGTAGCTTACAAAATATTTTTCACAATTTTAGTATAATAATTGTACATATCTATGGGGTACAGTGCGATATTTCAGTGTATGAGATGATCAGGTCAAGGTGATTGACTTGTCCATCATCTAAAACATAGTAACTATTTTGAAATACATGATCATTTTCAATTATAGTTGTCCCATTGTTCTGTAGAACATTGTGAATTACTCCTCCTATCCAACTATACCTCTGTAACTGCTCATTGTCTCTCTGCATCTCATCTGCCCCTATCCCCTTCCCAGACTTGAGAAATCACTATTCTGTTTTTCACTTTTATGAGATAAACTTTGTAATTACCACATACAAGTGAAGAAACATGTGTTACTTGTCTTTTTGTGCTTCATTTGTTTCACTTAACACAAGAATGCTTTCAAGAAAAAGGGCAAAATAATGACAAAAATAAGAGAAAAACTTTGAACACTACAAAAAAATTTTTGAATAAAATAATGACAACAATGTCATACTTGTGAGTTAAAAGGATAAATCAGAATTACTGGGCTACTGTAGTATATAAATTGAGGAAGGAGATTATCAATTGTGATGTGTTATAAAGACTTTTTACTGTTCAGAGATAGTTTAGTATTAGAGCTGGTTAACTTCAGCAAGCATGGTAAAATATCAACGATAATCACTAGAAGAATAAAAATAGGATGTAAAATTCTAAATCAATATGTAGCAAAAATTCATTAAAAAAGAAGGAAATAGAAACAATAAAAAAAACAGAAAAAGGAAAGGGACAAGTAAGATAAAAAAATTATGGTAAGAGGAAATTCATATGTGTCAATAATTATAACAAGTATAAATGAATTTAACAGTAGAATAATAGAGTTTAAAGGTTGGATAAACTAATCAGATAAGTATTTCTGGAGATACATGCAAAGCATAAGGATATACAGAGTTGAAATTGAAAGGATAGAGGAAGATTTATCAGGTTAGGGGACCTGGTATAATTATACTACTATCAAGAAAAAAAGAATTTTAAGTCAAAAAGCTTGGCATATTCAGAAGGTCACAAAAGAATGGGAGAAGGGGTTTTATTCAGAAAATACAATTGAAATATGAATGCAATAAATGAAAGAAACTAAAAATGCATTTAAACCAACAAACCCTCTATTTCTTTAGTGTTTCCTACATTCTTTTCTATGTTATTGATAGGAAAAATGGTAAAAAATTCTTTACAACATTGAGACTAGAAGTACAAATGATTTAATGGATATATAGAGAATTTATATTTAAAGAAGATATATATTCTTATCAAACTTTTATAAATGGGACATTTATAAAAATTTATTATATACTACAAATTGAAACAAATTTCTGTCAAATTTCAGTTATTATTGTGACAAAAACTTCTGATTGTAGTATAGTTAATACAGAGCTTAAAAACAAAAGGATGAATAAAAGTGTTCTTAATATTTGGAAGTAAATATTAAGCATTTAAAAATTATTCATATTCTAAAAAGAAATAATGAATATTAAAATAATTATTAATAATTGAAAGATAAAAATACTTTAGATAAAACTTAGGGAAAGCAATAAAAGTTTTCAAAAAATCTGTAGTCTTAAATGGTTATATGTGGAAAATATAAAAATAGTAAGCTAATATGCAACTTAAGATATTAAAAAAATAACAGTGTTAAACTAAAGAAAGGAGTTGAGGGCAGGAATTTGGCTCAGTGGCATGAGGTTGTGAATTTGATCCCTGGGAGAAAAAAAAGGAGATGAAAGAAGTAATTGAAATAAAAGTAAAAAATTAGTTGAGAAAACAGACATGATAGAGATAGTCATGACGAAATTGAGCAAAGGAACAAAAGGGTGGGAGACACAAATACATAGCATATTAAAATAGTTTTTTAAAAAATGAAGATTTCAGTGGAAGAAAAAAGAAATTATATATTGATTAAATCTTTCAGTTAAAAAGCAAATATCTTGATATAAGCAAAAAATCACCCAGCTACAGAGTGTTTATACAGGCACACCTGAAACCTAAAAGAATGAAAGTTGATAAAAAGTTAATAAATTAATGCAGGGGCATAATAGTAGCCCAAAATGATGAAGTAACAATAATGATATGTATCAGTTTAAAATAAAATTTGAAGTCACTAGGCAATGAATAGTTCAACACTTCTATGAACTTAAAAGCAAAGTATATTAATCAATGTATATGAAATCAAAATATGTAGAGAAATGGCCAAATCCATTACCATTGTTTTTCTTAGTTACTTTTCTTCTAGCTGAGACAAGATATCAGACACTCAAGAGTTATAGAAGGAAAGGTTTGTTTCAGCTCAGTTGGTAAAGGTTTCATTCCATCATCAGTTGGCTCCAAGGCAGGAGGCATGCTTGAGAAGCCTTTCAGAGGAGAAACAGTCCATGGTGTGGTAGGCAGAAGGCAGGGAAACCAAAGCAGCAGCAGCAGCAGCAGAAGTGAGTCTTTTAACACAAAGAGGCTACAAACTTTTCAGGTTGTGCCATTTATACTTAAGATGGAGGCTTTTGTCTTCAGTAAATCCACTCAGCCACTCATAACTATGCTAATTCCAATTAGTAGACTAAATTAGTGTCACATTGTCTTAATCACAGTATCACACACCCATGATCCAGCCACCTTCCAGATGCCCCACATATGAGCACCTGAGTCTTTGGGAAATAATCTACATACAAGTCATAACATTGTGGAATATTTTAAAATATTTTTCTCAGGAATAAGTAGAATATGCTAATAATTGCTCTGATAACCAATTTGATATTTTAAAGTCTTGTGCCAACCTCATGACCAGAACTTCCATTCCTAGGCATATACTTAAGAGAAACCCTTGTGCCTATGAACCAGGCTGGTTGTACCACCAATGACTGTGATTGTAAAACATTCTAAATGACATACCAACTGTTAGTGGAGATTTGGATTGCTTAAAATCTTTTTCTACATTGTTGTGGTGCAGTCATATGTGATACAAGCAAAAAGAAAAGTAGGAGCTTAATAAACACAAAATTTTGGGGAGCAAGGCTGTGAGGCACACAGAGGAGATGCATAGTTGAAGATCCACAAAAGCATCAAAAGGGCTATGTTTTGTCTTGTCTTTTAAGCTAAGGGCAAGTGGTAGCATGAGTACTTATATATTTTACATATATTATAAATATTTTTGTAGTAAATGGTCAATATAAATAATACCATATAAAATAATGTAAACAAAATTAAGCATAAAGGAGTGGGAGTTTAGGTCCCTAGAACCATTTTACTTGAGGAGGATCTGGAGAGTTAGGGAATAAAACAATTAGATGTATTAATAAGATTTTTTTATAATGTAATGTAGATTCAGAAAATGTAAAAATTAAAATATCTATGGGCCAAATTCTTGATGTCGTTCATTTTGGAGTAAAAAGTACACCTTTCACTTTGGATTTATCAGTAAAAAACAGTATGTGTTGACTAATCTTTTATTTTTTCCTAAGCTTCTATCTTTTTTCTGTGTCATGCTGATCTTTACAATTATGGTCCCTTACAAGCATAGATAATTAGTGGCGATCTCCCTCTTTGTTGAATGAATGGGGTGGATTAACTCAGCCTGGAACTGGTGGAACACAACTTTGTCTGTCATGGTACTCAAGGCTTTGAGGCAGATAAAAATTGTATCCCCTGAGTCCAAACAATAAGCTCAGTTCTTGGAAAGATATCATAGATGAGGAAATTGTTTTTTAAAGGAGGGACATTTGAAAGAAAGTTTTTCAAGCCTTCCGTAATGGAGGGAGATTATTGCAAGTGGAGCAAACAGCTTTCAATTTTACTGCAAGGTTGTGGAAATACATAGGCTCAGTGTGACTCAAGTGAAACTAATAAAAGATGTGTAGTGAATGGGTGATGAGTGGAGACAGGTGAATAAAATGAGAAGTCAGAAAATAAGGCAGTGGCTAAACTAATGGACCTAATACAATGGTGACAATTGAAACTTTGTCCTGCAGGCAACGGTATTTCAACGAGATATTAAGCACGTAAATGACCTCTTCATATTTGAGTTTTCAAAAGTCTTATGTAAAAAATGAACCAATTTCTTGTCTAATATTATGGCACATTAAAAATATACATCGGCATCATTATCACTGTCAGATGGTAACACTGAGAGGGCTCTAGAAATGCGATTTAATACCATACACAGGCACAGAATTTTTATGTTTTGTTTCAAAAGAGTTCAGGTGTGAATAAAAGGTAAAATGCTATGTTTATTTCTATAATAGTTGGTGTAGGGAAAAACCATAATATTACTTGAAGCAAAGCTAGGTGTTGTATCACATTATACCTAGACATAGAATTTTAAAAAAGAGTTAATAAAGGCAAATATTTGAGATTGTTTAGGTCTTGTTCAAGTCAGAAGCTGATGTTTTAGTTTGCTCCAGGAAAGTTTTAAGCAATTTAGGTATAAACTGAGATCCAAAATTTGTAATGAAGTTGTCTGGAAAGTAGATTTCATGATAAAAATTATACTGGTATAAATTTTATAAGGTAGTCCACAGAAGTTTAACTCATAATTTAACCTAAGTTAGAAGTCTTATGGATGTGATTCAACCTAATTTTAGCAAAAAAAAAAGTGATGACACTTGGAGGGGAAAACATATTTTTAATTCATTACAAGTTCTGTAAGGCCTTGACCATGGATGTATCTCTAATGCCTAGCAAAGTGCCTTAGGAATATCAAGTTTTAGCTGAATTTTAGAGAGGATGGCAGTTAAGGATTTGAATCCCCTCAAGAAGCACTTTATCAGTATTTTCTTTATCTGCTTCTTTGTGTTTTTCCATTATTTCAGATCAAGTCATTTTTATGACTGGAAACTTTTTCATATGAAATATTTTTGTTCACATCTCCTAGACTTGGCATTGCATAAAAACTCCGTCTGTTATAAGAAGCAAAAATTCAAGAGGAATTTTTTTCTCCCACAGTTGGAGTTCAATGTCTATTATTTCTATCAGCCATGGCAGGTAGAATCATGTGGGAACAGGGTTATTCACTGGAAGCATATTGTTGAGATGAGTGAGGGAGCTTTTGCCAATCAGTTTTGTAGTCTGCAACCATTCTCATCTTTTGAGAGATGGATCTTATCCAAACCAATAGGTTATAGAAAGGAAAACAAAATACCCCTGTCTTTAAAGCATATATTCTTCATGATGATTTAAGATGACAACATCTGAAGGACAAAAGTCTTCAGATAGGCAAGAGAACATTAAAGTGAATTAAAGTTATTGTGGTAATACATGGAAAAAACTAGTTATGACAGTGCATGAAAACAAATGTGAAAAGCAACCCCAATGAATATTTGGTGGTAGGTTTTAAAGAAAAAAATGTAATTTAATTCAGTTAAAAATATACTTCTTGAAATGATATCATGTGCAAAGTACTGCAACTACATTATATAAGTCAGTAAGAATATAAGACAGTTTTTTTTTACCAAAAATTCTGGGATTCAACTGTGTGAACTGCCTCTGATGAAACTATCCTTATGATCAGCAAAGAGAAAAATAAAACCTACTTAGGGAATAATAAAGAGCTTCCTGAAGAGCATTTACTCAAGTTAGCAAAAATATGGTTGATGTCAGGAATTCCACATTTTATTTCCATCAAGATCTCTTCATAAGTCAGTTGATGGTGTAGCTATTTATCCAGAAATATATGTAGGATGTACATTAGAACACAATTAAGGTGACCAATCTTTTTAAATATTAAGGCAACAGGCAACAGGTGAAAAAGCTCATTCCATTACATTTTCCACTTTGGGCTTTGTTGAAGACAAAGAATGGGTCTTCCCATTCATGAAGAGATGAAGGAGAAATGCAGGAAGAGGCCTGTCCCACTGCTGGGCTCACATACACTGTTTAAAATTGGGCTTCATAAGTATCATATTCCAATGAGAGAATGAAATATTTACTAGGCTAAATATGGTATAGAAAAGGAAGCAAGAGTCTCTCTTTCCTTTGGGTCTTTAGAGCTGATGAGGGTCCTAACTGTTCTTGACCTTGGATATGCTTGTCTATTGAGCATAAGCATATTTGGCAAATCCACCATCTGCTTTTCATAGAATCACTGACCTATTAGAGAGTAGGTCTCTCTAATAGACACCTTGCTTGGGACACAGTGAATTTCTAGAAGTCTGTTCTTCTCTGAATGTTTTCAGATAGTCCATTTCCAGAGTTAGTGAGTGGTTCTATCATTATAAGTTTTCAAATGACTAGTTTTCTTGAGATTGACCTGAACTGCAGAGCCACAGTTGGATAGACTAATTGCATGGGGGGAAGTTAATATATCTCCCTCATGAAGAAGGGTGGTTTGGATACATTACAGAAGACATTTTCAGATGGGATGAGCAACTAGTCTAGAGGGTCATCAAAATTGCTCAGATTCATAAATCAACAATTCTTTTACAATAATTCTGGTGGTTAAAACTAAATAATAACCATCTCCTAAAGTCTTCTATCATAACCATGCTTGTATCTGTCTGAAATATAAGCCACTAAGAAATTTATCTCTGAAGTGAGCAGGGCAAAAGGAGGGCCATTGTAAGCCTTGGAAAACCTTTTTCATTTTCTCTGTCTTACTGCAGCAATGATCCCAATACACTGAGTGCATCTTTCTGGGCTAAATGTGATTTTAATGTGGAAATGCATATTGTTTCAACAAAGCCAAAAAAAAAAAAAAGACGTCTCTGGAAATAGTTTCTTGTTTCCACTACAATATAGACTGTTAAAAATTTTAAGCTGCTGAGCAGTGCTGAATTTTGCTGTTTTGTTGAAAATGTGATCAAACAGAGGAACAATGCCTTATTCATCACCTTTCTTTCCTTATGTTCTCTCAGGGTTGCTAGCATAGCAGATTATTGGAATGTTGATTATGTTTTGATGTTTGTACAAACAAATCTTTTCATTGTTTCCTCAGGTGATTTTTTAAGGCCAAATAAGAATCTATCAATTATTTACCTTATCTACCCAAAAACCAAAAAGGCAAGTAATTGAAAATTTATATGTAAAGGGCAATGTTGATGATGTTTCATTTAGTTATTGTATAAAATCTACCAAACCAAACCTTTCAATATGAGTGATATGAAGTATTATGCAATTAAAATGTCCAGCAACTGCTTCTCAGTTTCAGTTTAATTATGAGCTACAAATTTATATGCAAAGTACTTATCAAAAACTATTATGTGCCAGCTCTTCCTCATTTCTCACTTATGGTAAATATAACACCGAGAGTAGGGATCAGATTACTGTATTTTAAAGATAAGTGAATGAGGTTCAGTAGAGTCATAAACCTACATTTTCATGGTTTGACCCAGCAGCTACATAGAAGTATGCCTTCTCCGAGAACTCACATTCTTCCAGGATATCAGAAGAACATATCCACAGAAAAGTGTGATTTCCTTTACATTTAAAGTGTGCCACAGTTTTCTAAGGACACTCATGGCTTTCTCAAAAATCACTTGAGAGGGTGACAATGGAAAGTAGTGAAGATATGGGGAGACAGTGGTAGCAGGAAGCTTGGATCTATTTCAGGTTGAAGATATTAACATGGGACCGTATATATTGGTTTTCCTTCCAGTCTCTTAAAGTTCCTTAGATTTTTTTTAGATAGATCAAGTAAAGTTTCCAGATCTCAGATTAATTACTTCAGTTCAGGTAATGGTGTTAAAAGTGCTATTCAAATATTTTAGGACACGTTTTCTTCACTGTGGATTGTTTTCCTAAATGAGTGTCTTTCCACTTGATTTTTAGCTTTCTTGTGAGTAACTGAATTTAGTATTTTATGTTCCAAATTGTGCATTTGACCCAGGGGTAGAGGTTGTTATGGTGATGGTGATAGTAAAGTGTGTGCCTGTGTGCATGTGTATGTGTGTGCATGCATTTTGGGCCAGGATAAAAATTGCAACATTCTTCCTGAAAGTCAAAGGCTTGGCCAAGTGTAAGTAGAGGCTATGGATATCTGTGTAATGTGAAGATGTTGAAAAGAAAAGATTTTTTTCTTTGAAATATAGACTCATGTACTTAAGGAAAGTATTATTAATCTTTTTCTCAGAATGAGAATTATGGGTGGCTATGAGCCAAAAAGATTGGCACAGTGTTTTACACTAAATTGAACATTAGTATGCAACTTGGTTATTTTTGTCTTATTGTGAAGACAAAAATCCCTGATGCCGAAAATGGAGGATGGAAAGGTTTCTTTAGCTTACAGTTTGTGGAGGTTTTAGTCTATACTCAGCAAGCTTCAAGGTAGGGCAATGCAGCTGAGGGGCAACTGTTTATAGCAGCTGTGACAAATATCAAAAGTGACCAGAGCAAAAGGCACAAGATAAACATTTTTATTTCAAAAATTATAAGCAGGAAGATACAATGGATTGGGACCAAAGCAAGTCTAAAATCTAGTAGGGCAAACATTAAGTCTTGTAGTTGTATGTCTAGTATCTGAAGCAATTTGTGGCCAATTGTGAGCTCTAAAGGGTTTGTGTGACTCTATTCCTATGGTACTTTTGGTGGTTGTGTCTTGTATGGCTTTTTTTTTAAAGGCCTGCTCTGTTTAATCTTTTTTTTAGATGATCCATGTTTTGGGCTGTTTTAAACTCTTGGGCTCCCTACTGAACCTTTGGCTTTACTTTCAAAGCTTTATACCCTGTTTTCTCAGGGGCACACTGTGTGGCCTCTAAGGCCTTTAAAGATTGAGGTGGAAATCTTTTTAACCTTAGAACTCTTACATTTTTTTATGTGTCTAAAACCAGTGTCATGTGGTTCATGTTGAGGTCTGATGCCAGTTGGAGCAATAGTCAGGCTTATTTTTTTCCTTTTTTGGATGTAAGGGTTGAGTGCCTGAATTGTTGGTCACTCTGAATCTAACTGTGAGGAACAAAAATTTTTATGTTGTCTTCATTTTGGAATCTGGTGTGGTTGGCACCATTTTGGACCATTGTGTTCTATGGTCTTTTTTTTTTTTTAGTTTTATCTTTAGAGTCTATAACTTTACTGTTTTTTTGGGGGGGGGACTCACAACATTTTAAATCATCCTGCTGATGACTTTTTTTTTTGATTTGTAACAAATCTGGCCCAAAGCCCCCAACAATAGCCATGTCACTGTCTCAACATTTGACTGCCTTGAAATCTTTTTGCCAAATTAATTAGTCTACTGCCCTTAGTCTCAGGCAAAATTTTTGGACATGAGCAAAATGTAGACAAACATTTTGCCAAGCCATAGCACACATCATTTGGGGTCTTAACAAACAATGCAGTCTTTTTTTTAGAGCAGAGACCTCTTGAGCCTGGTATTTACTGGCAATCCTGCTACTGACCAGAATCTCCCATACAGAATAACCTAAGGCATTTCAGTTATATTCTTTTAGTTGTAATCTCTGACCCTTTTACAAGCCTTTTTTAAAAGGATCTTGACTACATGGTCAGGTACAGTCACAGAAATGACCTCTTTCCTAGTACCAACTTTTATCTTGGTTACTTTTTTCTGGTTGAGACAAAACACCTGATACCCAAAAGGAAGAAAAAAAAAGTTTGTTTAACTTATAGTTTGTGGAGATTTTAGTCTATACTCAGCTGGCTCCAAGGTGGCATGACTGCAGGCCAGTTGTTTTTGGCAGCTGCAAAAAATATCAAAAGCAACAAGAGCAAAAAGATATAAGGGGAAAGCAATCCACCTTCCCTCCATTATATTGTATATAAGTTACATGCCCCAGGGTGGATGTAATACTCACACCACCAATCCCCAAACTGGACAATAAACCAATCAAAAACTCTGGATTTTGCAGTCTTTAAAAGGCCCACCTCCATGACCACATGAGGCGTTGGGGGACATCTAGACACAAACCGTAACAGTAAGACAAGGAAAGCATGGAAATAGGGTTTTGTAAACCAAAGCAGAATAATTGGGGTGTTCTGCCTTCCTGATAAGGCTAAGGGATCTGTAACCCTGAATCAATCATTAATTTACTTTTATTTTGCAAAATCTTACCACAAAGATGACAGATACAAAGACACCAGAAAATGCCCACAGCACCACCTCTACGTAGGGGTCCTTTAATATTTAATATATTTAATATAAGGTAAGAGTTCTTTAATATTTCACCAGATTTTGGCTGATTTGAGCTACCATTGTACTCTTCTGGCCTGGTGGAACCAATCCCAAGTTTATCTGGTTTGGGGACTTAATAGCATGAAAAGTAAACATGTTAATTAAGTAGGAGTAAGAAAAAGTTTCATTTTTTAAAGAAATTAGAGTCATTTCTGAAATATGGACTTCCTGGTATAGTGTATCAAAAGAATGCCTCCTAAAAAACTAAATATGGCTTTAGACTATGTTTTATGAGGTGGATCCTCAACATTTTTATAAGGAATATTTTAATTTTCTCTAATTTGTGTCATCAAAGACCCAGGATAGCAGATCCAGAAGATGAAGGCAGAAAAGATTTTCAGCCAAGAGTTAAGTTACCTGGAAATATTTTAGTTGGGTCCCTTTTCTTGCTAGGAATGTTTTCAAGCCTGAGAGATGGATTTGGAGGAGACAAGACCATTTTTTACTAAGACATCCAGATTCTAATCAATAGATCAGATACTGTTAAATTATACTGCTGTTAGAATCAGCGAAAATCTGAGCAGCCATTTAATATGTAGGGGATGAAGACAGAATGCAGACTAGAAGTCATTCCTTGTGGGAATTAAGCCAGGGCACCTTCTCTGGCTGTTAGTCTTCTTGGATCTGACTGGGAGGTTGAGTTCAAGTTTGACTTCTCTTTGTTGCATCCACAAGATTCTAAAGAGCAAACACACTCTTGCTAATTGATGAGGAAGGAATTTAGAGCCTGTATAATTTCTTCATTCTGTTTATCCTGCTCTGTCTTTCACTTTTTTCCTGGTTATCCAGACACAGCTGAAAGATGTATAAGGTCACTACATAAACGAACATCCTTAGGGAGGTGACATCCTAGTCTTACTTCCTAACCCCTATCTCTTTGAATGATTCCCTGGGAGGCTCCCTTCTCATTTGGGGGAGGTGTAATCTGCACTTTATTCAGTTTTCAGCACCACCGTCTGGGCCAATAACTAAAGGTTTCCACAATTTCTTTCTTCTGTTCACTTGGGTTTGTAGTGTAAATGGGGTGTTAGGTTGGGAGTTGGGGTGGACTGGTTTAATGAGTAATGGGTAATGGGCCATATTTAGAACTTTACCATTGGTTTCTGACCTTCTGACTTGCACTCTGATTAAAATATGACATATTCTGGATCTCTTAATTCAGTTTTGAATTGTAGGTGTTAAATCAGAGGGAACAGAAAATATCTCAACCTGCATTCTCTTTGCTTCCTGCACAATAATTGGTTTTATCTATAGTTGCTTTCTTCAGAACTTAACCTGAAGGTCTCCAAGTACAGAATAAGAAGGGACAGCTGAACTGTAACTGTTGAATAGGATCATGTAATTTATCATCTAATGCATGACACCTTTGAGAATGAAAGCGATTTACTAGGTCAAACAGGATTCTAGGACAATGTGTGTTGGCAGGGTCCACATCTGGAAAATCAGGGTCTATGGTTATGTTAGCTACTGACTTCTAAAATTAATTGGTCATCTCCAGCAAGGCTTTACATAGTTCTGCTAATGTGAGGGTGACGAAGAGGAAGTGTGCTCTAGTCACTAGAAGGATATAGACAGATCGTGTAGGTGTTCATAAGTAATAAAGGTTATTTTTTCTTGGGCTATCTCTTAGTTTCTACAGGAAGTTAATAATACAGATGATAAAGTTATACAATTTTAGAAGACATAAATTTTCATGTAAACTCAATTCTACAGGCTGTGAAAATTATAAGATGGATTACACATGGACTGTGCCGTAAGGAGTTTATGATCCAGTGTTGGAGAACATTGTGAACAAGGAAGGAGCAAGGTACACTTTTCAAAATCATTTCTGAATCTGGCAACAGTTAATCTCTTCTGAAAGAGAGTACTTTCAGAACATCTTGTAGTAATGTGATTATTTCTCTCAGATGTTAACCAAAATTATAGCACAGAAACTGATCATATAATAGAATGGTGTTCCACATTCAGTAAAATATGAATTAAAATGTGAATAAGAATGAGAAATTTTGTTTGGAATCATTCTTGAATGTTACAATATTGAATAGTATGGGTAATGGATAATGCATGAAGATTATTCTTAGAGAAATAAATACAAAAGAGATACAGCATAACAGTAGTTAACCGACATGTGAAAAAGACATTTTCTCCTCATTCACTCAAAATATTAAAATAATTTGGAAAACTTTTATTTTGAACTCAGTGGAAACATATAAAAACATTATGAAATGTATTTATAGTAAGCTGATGTAATTTGAAAAATACATTAGGCTTAATAATATATGTCATAGTAATTCAAATAAACTTCACTAGAAGTTTTGCTGGAAACTCAGATTAATTTTATTAGTTAATATTGAGGAACTTTTTGGGAAAGACTGAAAAATCAATTTGTAAATAATATGTTGGTTGCAAGAACAGGAAAAGGAGCAACTCTGCATTTTTGTTTTGACAGAAAGTGAGCAATAACATAGAAACCAGTAGTTGTTATGAATGTCAATTATATCAGTATCAAATGCATAGAGAAATTTATGAAAAGATGTTTGAAGATGCTGCATGATGTATAATAGTTTAAGTTATTTACAGATTTCAGTAGTTTTGATGTCTTGTTTTATATAGAAAATAGTTTCATTTGTGAAATGCTATACAGATTTTTTTTACCAATATTTTATATACATAATCTATTGACTTGTCTTTATTCAAATAAGCAGTTAATCGATTATTTTATAATCCAGTTTCTTCTTGCAATGCATGTAACATCTTAGCTTGAGTCCCTACCTTTCTATCATCTGCTTTCCTTGTCTTAGTTGAAAATATTTTGCTTTGCAAAGCTTTGCATAACCCAGGAGATTGAATCTAAATTCTTATATCTCACTATGTACTAAACTAAAATGAAAATGGATCAAAGATCTAAATGCTGGAAGATAAAATATGTAACATTCTTTAAGTTGTATATGTATAGGCCAAGAATTTCTGCACAGAACCTCAATTGCATAAGAAATAGCATCAAGAATCATCAAATGGAATTGTATCAAATTAAAAACCTTCTGCATAGCAAAGCAAATAAACAACAGTGTGAAGAGACAATGGAACAGGAAAAATTTTGCCAGATATTTCTTGGACAGAGGAGTTATACCTAGAGAACTCAAAATTAGCCTGCTAAAACCAAAGACCCAATAAAAAAATGGACAATTGAAAAGAATAGATAATTCTCAGATGAAGAAGTACAAATGGCCAGTAAATACATGAAAATATGTTCAGCATTTCTGGCCATTAGAGAAATGCAAATTAAAACAACACAGAGATCCTATCCTACTCCAGAAAGAATGGCTATCAACACAAAATCAGATAATAACAAATGCTGGCAAAGCTGCAGGGAAAATGGAATATTTCTATATTACTCGTGACAATGTAGACTAATACAACCATTATAAAAATCAGTATGGAGATTCTTCAGAAAAGTAAAACAAGAAATTCCATTCAACTGAGCTAATCTCTTTCTCGGTATCTTCTCTAAAGAATGGAAAACAGTGTATTACAGTGATCTATACATAGCTATATTTATAGCAGTGCATCTCATAATAGCTAAATCTTGGAAGTGACCTACATGCCCATTAACAATGGTGGTAGGTCCATACCACATTTACCAAGTAAATGTGGTAATTATATACAATAGAGTGTCACTTTGCCATGAAAAACAAACAAGCCATTTGTAAGGGATGAAATAAATCAGGCACATAAGCTAAAATATTAGATGGTTTCTCTTGTATGAGAAACCTAAAATATAAATAAATTTAAAAGAGCAATAAAAGATAATAGGAAACAGAGTAATAGATCTTTTGCTAAAGTGAAGGGAACAAAGAGTTGGGGGAAGGGAGAAAATGGGGAAGGCAAAAGAATAAAAACAAATTAAGGTGTGATATTTACATGTACCAGCTTCTCAAGGAATATAATCATTATGTATTGCAAACACCTACTAATAAAAAAATAAAACTGACAGAAAACATTGCATAGTCATTTTTACATTTGAGTATTTTAAATATCTCTCAATTACCTGAACATAATATTTCTCCCTTCCTGTGGAATATTAAAACAGAGAGAGATTAGAACACTCCTACCCAATTAGGAAGGAAAGGAGAGAGATCTGAAAGGTTCACATGTGGTCCTCATGGAATCTTTCCACTCCATCACGGGGCTCCCACTCATCCATCAAAGCCAGGGAGGAGGAGTTGCCAAAAAATTTGGAAAACAAGATGGAGTTAAGGCAGTGTCTCTCTTTTGAAGCCCTGAATAGGGGAACATAGTAACACGAGTATATTAACATGTAGGTGTGGTGGTGTAGTTGTTGATGAAATAGCAAGAAAGTGGATATTGGGGGTGATATGCAAAGAACACTTGGCATTAGTTAGAAACTGGATAAATGGGCAAAAAGAGAGAGAGAATATTAGGGCTAAGACAATCTAAATCTAAATATTTTCTGAAAAAAATACTGTATCAATACAGCTGTGGAGTAATAATTGTACATTTGAAATTTAAAAATGCTAATTGTTGAAGAAATTGCTAGACTTAACATCTGAACTGTGCTTTCATATATGTTTATTTGGTTTAAAAATTTCTTACAACTTTATTGTCTTAGAATAGTTTCACATTCACAGCAAAATTAGGAGCAATGCACAGAGATTTCCCCCATTCTCCTTTTCTTGACTTGTGTACTGATAAACCCCATAATTAATATTTCAGGCAAAAGGGTATATTTGTTACATCTGATGATCCTACCCAGTCACATCATAATCACCCAGTGTACACAGTTAAAATCAGGGGCTCCTCTTGGTGTTGTATGTTCTATGGGCCTGAACAAATATCTGATGGCACACATCCATCATCATGGCATCATGGAATTGCTTCACCTATACCTTAACCTACCTCTATCTCCTAGTGACCACTTATTTTTTTAGATGGATTTCTATTGGCTAGCTTTCACTTTGCTGGGGCAAAATCCCTGAATCTATAATTTAAACAAGGAAGGGTCTTTGGCTTATAATTTTAGAGGTTTCAGTCTACAGCCAGCTGGTTCCAAGGCAAGAACATAATGGCATAAGAACATAGTGGAGCAAAATGTTTACCTTTTTGGTGGCTGGGAAGCAGAGCACAGGAGAAGAGCATTAGCCAGGGATACACTTTCCCTGGCACACCCTCTGCCATCACCTCATTCAACTGGGCGTCAGCTCCTCATAGCTCACTTAGCTATGAACGTCGGTGAATCTGCTGCATCGTCATGATACATGTACATTTCCAGGAGTCTCTTAATTCAGCCAAGTTGAAAGTCAAGACTAACTGGCAAAATACTGCTCTGTAATCCAGGCTGTCTTCAAACTTGAAGCCTCTTTTAGCCTCCCAAATGCCAGGATTATATGTATGCTCTGTGGTGTTTGGCTGCTACTCCTGATCTTTTTTGTCCGTTTCTAGAATTTTTTCCCTTTTCCAGAATTAGAATCACACAGTATGTAGCCTTTTTCTGATTGTCTTTTTCCTTGAAATAATATGTGCTAAATTTCTCTATGTTTTCATTCTTCATAGTTCATTGTTTTTTAGTACCAAATAATATTCAACTGCTTATTTATCCACTGAAGGCCATCTTCTGTGTTTTGGAAATTATGAATAAAACTGCTACAAATATCTAAAAAAAGGCTTTTATATGTGTGGGGAATCACTCAGACTGCTTCAACGCTTAGGGACATCTAAGGGCACCTGAGAACGTGACCCCACTTGTCTAGCACAGGTGCACAGTGAGAAGGAGTTATGAAATCATGACTGAGCACACGTAAACAAGCATGTGATGGCTATGGCACTATGTAAGAATGTAAATATGACATAAGGGCCTATATAACAGTTACATAGTGAAGACACAGGCTACTCTTGAGCTCTTGCACTCTTTTGCTCTGCGGTGCTCCATGCTGCCTGCTGTTGCTGAAGTCTTGAATACGTGTGTTCTTTAGCCTGGAGACCTCACCCTTGACAATCTCCCTTGGGACTCTGGAATGGGCCAACAATATGTAAGTTTTCAATTCTTTTTGGTAAACACTAATGAGGTGGATTAACTAATGGGCAACTTGTAACACCCAGCTAAACTGAGTCAGTGCAGTTCTGGGTGTGGAAGGCCCACCTAAGGGTTGTTTCCAACAGCATTGAAAGGAGAACAGGAGGGGAAAATAGAATGTTGATTCTCCCGGAGAAGCTTGTTTTGCTAGTTTTCCTGATATGAACTCAGCTGTTTTCACTATCTGAGGCGCTTGGGTTCTCACTGTCGCTGAGGCTGGCTGCAGTACACTTCAGGGGAACTCTGATCCTTACCTCAAGCATCACCTCTTGGCTTCTGCGCAGATTCCTCCGCCTGCCGCACAGATCCTTCATCCCGCTGGCGCAGACTTCTTGGCTTCCAGCACTGGCCTTTGGACCTTCCCAGTGCAAATTCTGGATACAGACTTGCATGAGATATTGTTGTGGTCTCTAGGCTTCCACCTGGACTTGTGGAGGACATTATCATGGGCTCTAGGTCTTCAGCTGGACTCATGCAGAAGAATGCTGTAGGACTCTGGTCCTCAGCTAGATTCTTTGGGTCTCTAGTGTGTGTACAGATGTTTATAGTGACGGGCCGGAGATTTAGCTCAGTGGCTTGAGCGCCTGCCTGGCAAGCGTGAGCTCGTGAGTTCGATCCCCGTGTACCAAAAAAGAAAGAAAAAAGAAAAAAAAATGCTATCAGATGTTTGTAGTGACTTTTTGGGTGAATATTATAAAATAATCCTATAAATCATAGGTCCCCTATTAAACCTATCCCCTTGCAACCCTACAAATAAGGAGCCTAATTACTAGATTATATGGTTAAGAGTATGTTTAGGTTTGTGGAAAACTGTCGAATTTTCTTCCAAAGTAGGTCTATCAGTTTACATTCACAGTGTGCATTAGTGAGCTTCTGTTGCTCTATGTCCTCATCAGCATTTGCCATTATTGTTCAGGATTTTGACCATTCTATGAGGTATATGGTTTTATCTTAGTATTATTTTAAT
>PVJX010034822.1:0-13413 GCA_004027295.1 Dolichotis patagonum | reverse complement strand
GAAAGTGCTGAATAATTTTGCACCAACTTCACAGTGCGGATTACAAAGCAGGTTAAATACCGGGGAGACTCCTGGCGGAGCGTGTGGCTAGGGATGGGATTCTAGGAGCCACCTTTCTGCGGGGCCTTATCCTCACTCCAGCGAAGAATGAGGGTGCTTAGCGGAAAGTGGTGGAGTCAAGACTGATAGTGCAAAGCGGAAGTTTATTTCGAGTGTGGCAAATACAAAGAAAGCAGAGAGAAGCTATTTTGGCAGCATAGCAGTGCCAAAAGGAAGGGGGCGTCTCGCTCGGGTATGAAGACATCAGGCTCACCGGGGCATGTAGTAGAGTGAGCTTTGGAGTTAGACTGAGTTGAATCCCAATTCTACGAGTTTGGTAATCATCAAGCCACCTAATTTCATCCAGCTTCCGTTTATTGTCTACAAACTGGTGTAGTATCAGTGTGTACTATACGGAGCTGGGGAGTATATTGTATACTTTAAATGATTTGGTATGCAAAAGAGGCACATATGAAATGCTGAAGAGATCTGCCTTTAGAAATGGATATGGGAGGCAAGAGCAGATATTAATCAATGAAGAACTCAGTATGAAAACTTTGTTTTGTGTACTTGGAGGATTTTATTGTATGGGGAAACATTTGAGCAGCAGATACACACACACTTAAAGATTTTTTGAGAAAGGGTCTTGCTTTGTACCCCAAACTGGCCTTGAACTCATGACAATCCTCCTGCCTCAGCTTCCCAAGTACTGGGATTACAGGTGTGTGCCTCCATGTTCAATTTACCACTTAATTCTAATATGATGCATGGAGAACTCATAAAGAACAATCTTTACACTTTTTAACTCATTTGGACTTGCCTACTAACTTGTTGGAAACCCCCCTACAACTTTTATTTTTATTTCATCATGTGTTTGCAGTGCACGATGATTACATTCTTCATAACACACCTTGATTCTTTTACATCGCCTTTCCCTCCCTTTCTCCCCCTTTCCAGCATCTCTTGGTCCTCTTCCCATTTGCAAAAGATTTATTTTCCTGTTTCCTATTATCTGTCTTCTATTTGCTTTTTAACTTCTTTATATACTTCGGGTTTCTCGTGTAGGAGAAACCATTCCATATTTAAGCTTGTGTGTCAAATGGACCCCTTCACTTGACATTATGTGGGGAACTCCCCCCCTCCACTTTAAACCTGTAAACATTCGTTTGGGGTTGGTTTAGACATTAATTTATCAGGCTTTTAAAGAAGCATTAATATCCTTTTGATATAAAAATGTTACAACGCCCCAATGAGATATTTCTTCGGCAGAGTACATCCTCATGAACCAAAAACTGATGTTGTTTTTCTTTCTCTTACCAAAGCTATAGATAAGTCTTTTCACCTTTGAAATACAAATTATGTTTTTTAAGTATTACATAATCTTCCTCCTCAAAAACCATTTTTAATCATTGGTGCACCTGGGCTTGGCCTTACTGATAGTAGGATAGTGACTGTAGAACAGAAATCAGGGTGGAGCGCTAAAAAAAAAGAGAGAGAAATACACAGTTCCTAAAAGTTGCAGTTGTATGGGGGGAAAAGGCTAACAAGATTTTCTTAATGAAATTTGGGGTAGAAATACTTAACTCCACGTCTATAAGAGATAAGTGGATGGTTACTGAATGTTGAACCTGAAGCCGAAGTCAGTCCTGGTTGTAGAGTAAGTGATCATGCTCAGTCTTCCTAGCAGTGGCCTGGGTAAGTAGTTCACAGGTGAGTCTCAGGCTCAGAAAGATAATTTGTACGAGACAGGAACAAAAACTCTTGTTCTTTTTGACCTTACCCTACTGTGCCTTTTCACACTGTAAGGAAATAGTTATAGAAATAGCTAGAGAATACTTATAATTTAATGTTTTAAATATTGAATCATTTCATCATTTATCTGTGAAAAGTATTTCCATTTTCAAGCCAAAATTCATAGTCAGAAGGCCACAACTTCTTTCTTCTAGTTTCAAAATTTCTAAACCAGAGTTTCCTAAAGTATCCTGCAAGGGTTACCATTTCTGAAATATATTTACAGCAGTTTTCCCCTGCCCCAAACCCATTCCTGTGCTTCACATGTAAGGCATGATGTGATCCACCTTAGCTTTGGGAAGGATCCCTCTGGAAGGCTGGGGACAGAACCAGGGATGATGAGGGGGCATTTGTAATAATCTAGGGAAGAGATGACAGTGGCTTGGACCTCGATGGTGAAAGCTGTGTGAAGGACTGAGATTCTAGATATATTTCAAATGTTGAACCAACATGATTAGCGAACAAGTTGAACTAATAGAATTGGCTAATCAACTAATGGGGAAGAGTGAGTGATCAAAAAATTTAAGAGGTTTTGATCCGAGCTACCAACCGAGGATGGTTGCCATTTAGTGAGAGGGTAAAAATCCTATCATTTTGGGATATGGTAGATTTGAGGTGTTGCTTAGAGATATCCAAGTGGAGATATTAATGGACAGTTAGTGTCTTAGTTACTTTTTATTCGTCGCTGAGACAAATTACCTGATGCCCAAAGTTGGGAAAGGAAAGGTTTATTTCTTACAGTTTTTGGAGGTTTCAGTCCATACTCAGTTGGCCCCACGGCAGGGTGGCATGGCAGGCCGCAGTTCATGGCGGCTGCAAATAGCAGTCGAAAACCGGCAAGAGAGAGACACACCTTCTTTCTGCCATTACATCACATCCTGGCTCCACCCCTAGGAGGGTGTACCACGGACACCACCAATCCAAGCACTAGACAATGAACCAATCACAAATGCACAATGCAAATACATGAGGCCTGGGGGCCACTGACATAAACCATGACAGTTAGATATAGAGACACTTGGCCCCATGTGGTGGTGCAGGTCTATAATCCTGGCACTGTGAGAGGCTCAGGCAAAAGGATCAAAAGTAAAAGCCTAGCCTGGGCTACTTAATGACTTAGCAAGACCTTGTCTAAAATGAAGAAGGCTGGTGGTGTATCTCAGTGCAAAGACCTTGGGGTCAACTCCCAGTGCCACAAGAAAAAAAAACACTTGATCTCCGTTTAAAAAAAGTATTTTGTGGCACCAGTGTCCTTGGAAACAAACTTGGGGAATGCTGCCATTTAGGACCTGCTGTGTATTTATACGTGTTTTACTTGGCTCTGAGCCCATGGAGCAAGCACATCAGTAAGCTAATTGTTCCTGAGCTCTGTAGGAATAAATGGGTGCCATTTTGAAGCTGCTCAGTTCATTCAGGATATAGTTAGTGACAGAAGAATAAACATTCATAGATAGCCACTCGTTCAGCAAAGATTTACTGACCCCCTGTATTTTGTGACGTCAGGGTATGTTAGTGAAGACCACTCTCCAGCTGTGAGCTAGCTCACATTCAGTTGAGATTGAGCACATGCAGGGTTGTGTGGGTGTAGACAGGAGCCTAGGTTCCGGTGGGCACAGATGGGGAACGCAGATTGAATACGGCCTTGGTGATCAGGGTAGGAAGCCTGGATTTTATGGCAAGTGCATTGGGAAGACTGAGCACTAGAAGCTGATAGCTATGCTTGTAGAGGTGCTGTGAAGATTGAGCAGGCACAGGTTGCCCAATGTCCTGGTCAAATACAGTTTACATTTATCATACTCATTCCATGACATAGATGATCGGTACTGTACACAACAGGTGTAAAGAATGTGTCTCATGAAAATTACTGTAGTGCAGTTTTCACTAATGTAACTTTAGTCAAAGCACTTTTACATCAGCTGATGGGAAATTGTGCTAATGAGTTGGGGAAACTTACACACGCCCTCTTTCACTGGGGGAAGAGGTCTCTCAGGTGACGTTTCAGCCTGGAGGGAATGAAGTGAAAGCCGTGGTGAGGAGTATGGTGACTTTCATTACTTTTCCTGGCAGTGGGTGCCTTGGAAAGTGAGGATACCTAGAGGGCAGAGATGCTGGCCAACTTCACGTTCCTGGAGAAGCTTGCCAGTGTGTGTAGTGAAAAATTTAATTATGAGACAGACAAGTGATGTAAGTCAGGAAACTGTACATTCTGCTTTCTCCTTTGGGTGCCGTCCTTTCCTTGGTGTTCCAGCACATCTGAATTCTCACTGAAAGAAGACTAAAATATGATCCATATTGAGTCAAATTCTTCGAGAATCTCTACTGCTGGACTAAAAGGCATGACAGTGATAGCATGTAAAGGTTGGTCAGACTCTTAGTAACTGAGAGCCTCTTAAAAACCAGCCCTTGGAAGTATGAGTTCTTGAGCCTGCTAGGTGATCCCGTAATGGGCTGATCAGAATTCCAGGGTCGTTCAGTTCTTACTGAAACTGAGACTCGCTTTTATGTATGACTAATAATATCTACCGTCTTACAGTCTACGGAGTTACTAATTGGTATTTATAAGCTAAAATTATTTTATTTAGGATTCTAGATCAGTGTTCTGTGCATACTTCCCTGTGTTGCGTGCATCTCATAACATGTGTTTATAATCAATTTCTGAAATTTTGAGAAAGGATGCTTATTAATTATCAATGCACTATTAGTTGAGTCACCCATCATTCCAATTGTTTGTTTCTGCTTTTTAAATGTAAAGTTTTTACAGTGTCCTTACCAAGCTGTGGATTGTTAGGCTACCTTGTGTATGGTACATACTTGCATTTATGTTTTATACCATTGCCAGCACAGACACTTTTTTCTTAATGAATGGATTCTAAGATGTGTGTGTGTTATAGTATGATTTCTGAATGATCCTGGTATTGCTAAAGCAGATGTAACACATGTTCCTAAAATGTTGTTCAACAGTAACAGCTCCTGATTGGTGGTCTTTGTAGTGGATGTAGTCATAGTGTTGGTTACCTCGCATCTCTTGGACATTCTTCTTGTGCTTGTGGAATGTTCTGTATCATGAGCCCTTTCTCACTCAGGTGGAAACAAAAGCTCGCTTCCTGCTTTTTCTTGAAAGAACTCAGTATTTGACCCAGGCCGTGTCATTCAGATGCACCATCTCCACACCTGATTTAGGAGTGAGACGTGTGGTAAGGAACGCTGGAAACCTACTCCCAGGCTTCCAGCCTCGGCAGAGCAGGGCCTGCAGACTCCTAGCAGACAGCAGCAGCAGTCGTGTCTAACACTAGAGGACAGTGTCTAACACTAGAGGACAGTGAAGCTAACAGAGGGGAAGTGTCAGGTGTTTCCTAGCAACGTCAGGTGTCCTCATTTAATTAACTAGGCAGTGTGGTTTATTAGGTGTTCTTAGAAGTTTAGCCTTAAAAACGTTTATTGTTCTTTGAACAAACCCAGTTTCTACCTAATCATCCAGTTTCTGTTGCTCGCAGCTAAGAACTGTTAATATGTGCTACCAGGAAGTTTGTGCTGTTTTGAAAACTTGATTAAAACCCCAAGTTTACCATAATTTGTGATTCTTTTTTGCTTCCATGGGAAGTTGTCATTCTTCAGAATTCTGCCACTCTGGAATCATTGATTCAAATGTACCATTCTTTTTTTTTAAGCTGTATCCTTCTAATTGGTTGCTAGAGATGCACTTTAGCGTAATGGTTTAGGACTATAGGCTTTGGAGCCCAGCTGCCAGGACTGAATCTTCCCTGCCATTTGTTAGCTGGAGAGAATTCAGAGTCCAGCTCAAAGGCAGAACTGCCCTGCTCTGCCTACCGCCAGAAGTCCCAGTCAGTTTTGGTCACATAAACTCTACTATGGGGCAGTGTGTTGGTCAAACTGTTCGAATGGAACTGTACAATAAATACACAGATTTTGGGTCTGGCTTTCACTCAGCATAATGATTGTGAGGTTGCTTTACACGGTTAGAATAAAGAGCTGTTAAGAGTACTGTGTGATTTCACGAATCACCAAATCAGAGCTTGCTCACTGGAGAAAATGACCAGCGTGCCTTCTCTGTTGGTGTGCTCCCTGTGAGATCTGTCCTAGTTATTCATGTCCTTTTTAAATATTGTGAATAGGGGATAAAATCTGTCTGTGCCAGACATGGTGGTCTGTGGCTACAAGCCCAGCACTCTGGGAGGCTGGGCCAGGAAGATCCCAAGTTAGAGCCCAGCCCAGGCAATTTAGTGACTTAGTGAAACCCTGTCTCAAAACAAAAAATACTCGGGAGGAGGCACAATGGGGCAGCCCATGATGATCTTCAGTAATTGTACTTTAACCACAGAAGTCACATTACATCACACTTCTGATGAGGGGGTGATACCACATGTTTTTGTCACAGTGGGGCATGTTACAGCAGGGCGTGGTTGCACACACCTGTAATGTCAGCACTCAGGGCTGAGGCAAGAGGATTTCCATGAGTTCAAGGCCAGTGTGCCCTATATAGCAAGCCTTGTCTCAACAAAAACAAAATCTAACATTTGTCACTCACATAGCACATCACAGATGTTTGGAATCATCCCAGAGCTGCTCACAGTCTGCCTGTGTCATTGGGTGAATCAGTAATCACTGCTTTTTTTATTGCTAAGTAATGGTTCAGATTGCATGGCCAGATCAGACGTGTTCTCACGCACCAGCTAATGAACTTTGGGTTGTCTCTAGTTTGCGCTGTTTGTGAGCGTTTGCATGTAGGTACTTGTGTGGACACTTTTTTCATGTATGTTTACCTTTATTAAGAAAGGCAAAGTGTTTTTTAAAGAACTATATAGTTTTGCATATTTATCTGAGATATTTGAGAGTTATGCTTGTTCCATATCCTCATTAGCTGTAGTATTATCAGTCTTTTTGAATTTGATTTTTTTTTTTGGCAATTCTATGAGGTGTGTACTGGTATCTTATTACAGTCTAAACTTTTCATTTCCTGATGACTAGCAATGTTGAGCATCCGTTTATGTGTTTATATTTGCTATCCACATTCCCTCCTTTTAGATACTGCACATTAAAAAAATGGATTGTCTAATAATTATGACAGAGATGAAGTCCTGTGTCAGATAACAGGTCCTTTTGTTTATTTTGTTTGTTTGTTTGTTTCTGCTGTATTGGAGATTTAACCTATCACACTGAACTACCTCCCTGGTCCTTTTCACTTATTTTTATTTTGAGACAGGGTACCACTGGGTTCCTCCTGCCTCAGCCTCCCAATTCTGTAAACTTTTTCTTCAAGTATGTGGCTTGCCTTTTCATTTGTTAACGTCATCTCTTATAGAGGAGAAGCTTGCTTCGTTATGTGTGTGATGTGTTGCTGTGTTGCTGGCTGGCCTTAAACTTCTGGACACCGTGACCCCCACTACTTCAGCCTCCTGAGTGCTGCTGGGATTACAGGTGCTCACAACCATGCCTGGCCTGAGCAGCAGTTTTCAATTTTAGTGGAGATCCAAATTCTTATTTTTTTAAAATGGGTTATGTCTTCTGGGTTTTAACTAGAAATTCTTTGCCTAACCCAAGCTCAGAAAGATTTCCCCTATGTTTTTTCCTACATGGTTTATAGTTTAATCCTGAAATGTAGGTGTTACAGTTCAGATTCATTGTAATTTTTGTATATGAAGCAAGTTAAGAGTTGAAGCTCAGTTTTTTTCCCTTACGGTTTTTCCAGATTCACAAGTTTAAGAAAATAATCCTTTCTACATTGAATGATGTTGGTTGGCACCTTTGTTATATCATTGGTTGGCTTCTGTCGTTCTTTCCTGATATGATTATGTGTTTAGTGTGATAAATGTTCCTCAAAGCACTACTCTGCTTTTATCTGCAAAGTGACCTTTCATTTCAGTCTGTTCAGAATACTGTAAATTTCCTTATGATTTCTTCTTTCATGTATGGGTTAATTAGAAGTGCATGCTTAATTACCAAACATTTGGGAGTTTTCTAGATATTTTTGCTTTATTGATTTCTAATTGCATTGTATTCAGAGAACATAAATTGATAATTTTAGTGCTTTAAATTTGTTGATATTTATTTTATGTTCTTAATTAGTCTTCTTTAAAAAAATCCTTTTTCATTATTACATATCTAAGCATGTTTACCAGTTTCCTAGTTTATATACCATTTTCACTTTTAAGTGAGAATGTGCTACAGTTGTACTTTCCCTGATTGTTAAGAATGATTGCTGTTGGTGTTTGCTGTTTTTGCCTTTCAGCTGCAGGTGTGTAAATTTCCTCTCTGATTTGACAGGTCTGAGATCTGGCAAGCTCGGGGAACAGTGTGAAGCAGTGGTTCGCTTTCCTAGGCTCTTCCAGAAGTACCCGTTCCCCATTCTCATCAATTCTGCATTCCTCAAGTTAGCTGATGTTTTCAGAGTTGGGTAAGTCTTTTTCAAGCCTCGGTTTCCCCACACACAGTGTTCTTGTTTCTGTTTTGTGTTGTGGTCTTTTTCCTTTCCCCACAGTAGGACGGCCAGGTGGTTAGTGACCATTCTAATGGGTGCATATGGCGGTGCTATGCCTTGGTGTGACATTTTTAGTAAAAATGAAGTGCATGATTCAGAGTGCTTGTTTCTTTGGGAGCAGACTAAATCACATTGGAACACCCTTAATATATATTACTGTATATATATTTTGGTAGAGTCGATGGCTTCTAAAGATTGTTTTGAGAAGTTTCCGGTTTAGGTCCCTAGCTGCTTTTATGACATGAGCTGCATGTCTCTGGAATCTCTGAAACATGTAAGCCCTTCATAAACATCCATTTCCTTCCTCTGCCCACCTCTTCCTGTCCTGTTCCCTTCTGCTCTTGCTGCCGGCCTACTCCTGGGCTGGAAGGGAAAGGGAAATGGTGGGCTTAGCCAGAGAGGAGGGGCCCTCAGCTCCCATGGGACTTGGAGGTGGAGCCTGTCTGCAGTGTGCTGCTGGAGGGCTGGCACAGTGAACTGCCATGCTTGCTGCGTCCCCCTAAGTAGACACCCGGCCACTCTTAGTGGGAGGACTGGTGATGGTGGGGTTGAAAAACATTTGCCTGTTGATAAAACTTAGTATCCATAGTGTTGCCTTAATCCCAAACCAAATATTACATCCCAGAAGTGATCTAATTCATCCCATTTCTGGTTTTCCTAGAAACAATTTCCTGAGGCTGTGTGTACTTAAAGTTACCCAACAAAGTGAGAAGCATTTGGAGAAGATTCTGAATGTGGATGAGTTCGTGAAAAGGATTTTCTCGGTGATTCACAGTAATGATCCCGTGGCAAGAGCCATCACTCTCCGGTACGCTGTGTTGCTGCGAGCACTTCCCACGAGATTGGTTAAGCTGGAGCTGCGGGCCCAGGAGGCAGCGTATTTACCATGTTCTTTTATGTAGTGTGCGTTTGTTTTTATTTTTGTTTTCAACTAAGATGCAGACAGACAGTTGAGACCACAACAAACTAAAATTCTTTCCAATTAACTTCTCTGAGAGTGTTTAGGTTTAAGAGATTGCTAACTTGTGTCTGAAACATCACTCTGTTCTGACCAAGTAACTGGATAAATTTCAAGATAGCTTAGCCTCACCTCCTTTGAATTTCAGCCCTTGCTGTATGTTGTTGGTTTCCTGTATCCTTTATGGGTCACATGCTTATTTTTGTATGTGACAGTTTATTTTTGAACTTAATGGAGAACACAGACTATAACCTCCATAGTGTCTTGGCATTTAAAAAGTTTACTTTGTTCAAATTTCTTTTTCTGAACCTTGTATTTACTTGAACCATATTCTCTTTTTAACCTGCTATTTATGGAGTTGTGTGTATGATTTGGGTGCAGGTTTTGAGGCTCTCTTCTGAATTACAGATCTCGTTTCTCACTCTCCTGGCAGGACAGTCTGTTACCCAGGAGATCCCCATGTCGCTTTTCCTGCATTGTGCACCCGTTTTTCCTTCCTGTTTAGAGTTCAGTACTTTGTCATTCCCCTGCCTTTTAATTCATTTTTGTTGGTTACTATTAATATATCTATTTCTTAGGCTCAGGAGAAAAGAATCTAGAGGGACATATTTTATACGCTAATTATTTTTGATGGCTTATGGGTTATAAAAGAGACATTTCAGTATTGGAGGGTATTTTTAGGGTGGGGTAGGATTGAACCCAAGATTTCACTTCACACATGCTGGGCAAATGGTCTACCACTTCTTAAATTTTATTTTGAGATAGTCAAAAGTTGCCAAACAGGCCTTACACTTATGATCCTCCTGCCTCAGCCTCCTGAGGAACTGAGAATATAGGTATGTACCACCCAGCTACATGTGACTTTATAATGTTTGAATTGTTTTCTATGGGCATAGGTTATTTTATTTTTTATCAGAAGAAGACTAATAGAATTTAATGAGTTAATAAATTTTATAGATAACTAGAGTTAGTCTGAATATTTTAATACCCTGGTTTGGATAATTGTTTTTTAATTGGTTGCTTTATTTTTTGAGACAGAGTCTCACTAGTTCAGATTGGCTTTGGACTATGTAGCTGAGGCTGGCTTCAAACTTGAGGTAATCCTCCTGCCACAGCCTCCCAAGTGCTAGGATTATAGGCATACACTACCTTGCCTAGTGAAGATTTTTTTACATAGGACAAAGTTGAAAGGATTTTACAATGACCACTTAATACTTACCACTTAGGTTCTGTTATTGATCTTTTATTAAACTTGCTTTACCAGATTGTCTATCCATCCATTAATGAAATCCACATAGTGCATCTCCTAATAAATTGCAGACAGTATACGTGCTCTTAAGCAGGTCAAAGTATGTAACGAGTTGTTTACAGGGTTGTCCAGTTTTTAATGTAAAGTTCATGTAGGATGAGACGCACAGACCTTGTGTGTCCCTTCACCAAGCGTTGACATATGCTTCATAAACCTCAGCCATTTTCCAGATACCGAATTCACCATCACCCCAGAAAGTGCCCGTCTGCCCCTGCCGAGGTTCTTCTCATATCTGCCTCCGCAGAGGGGACCTCTGCTCTGATTCTTCTACTATCGTAGATAAGTTCTTGTCTGTTTTCACACTTGCTATAAATGGACTCAGGCAGTAGCTATCTTCTGAGTGGACTTACTCTACTCAACATGTTTGAGATTAATCCCTATATATCAGTTCCTTTTAAATACTGAGTGGTTCCCACTGTAGGAATATAACATCAGTTATTAATCTGTTCTACTGATGAGCACTGCATTGTTTCTAGTTTGATGCTCTCGTAAATAAAGCTGCTCTGAACTTTCTGAGTTTTTGCGAAATGCATTCCTTTCTGGTAAATACATTCCTTTAAGTAAAATCGGTGGATAATAGGTAATGTCTGCTTAGCTTTTAAAAAGCTCCAGACCTTTTTCTAATGTTTTTGCTATTTTACGTCTCCACCCCAGTGTGTGAGAGTTTTGTACGCTGTACACCTTTGCTCATTTATGGTGTTGTAGTGTTATTTTTGAGACAGGGCCTTGAGCTCACTTTGTAGCCCAGGCCAGCCTCGTCTTGCTTTAGCCCAGAGTGCTGGCGTTATAGGCGTGTGCCACCATGCCCAGCCGATGTTGTAGCTTTTTAAGTTTTAGCCTTTCTGATGAGTGTGTAGTGGTTTTGATTTGCATTTCCCTGATGGTACTGATTTAAGTGCTTTTTCATGTGGCCTTTTGACCCATTTATAATATCTTCTTTTGGAAAGTATTCATATCTTTTGCCCATTTTCTCAGATTATTTAGATTTTAATGTTATTTATCTCTTTATTACAGAGTCAGTTTTTGATATATCCTAGGTACATGTTTTCTGCATCATATACAATATAGGCTAAAACTTGTTTCAGGCACAGCAAGCTGGGGCGGAGTTACTCACGCTCTTCATTAAGTCATGTCTCCACATTGCCGTCCCTTCACCTTTCTTTCTCTGCCTGTAAATCGTGGCATATGTGCATCAGAGTTCCGCTTTCAAGCTGCATAACCGTGAGAGCCTCCCAGACATACACAGTTGGCAGCAGAGTGTCTGAACCAGGAGTCAACTAGCTGCCTGCCATACATAGTCTTTCAGTTGGTCCTGTGAAGCTCTCAAAATATTCTGCTTCTAAAAATGGGCAGAGAGTCGGCTGGAAGCAGGAGGATTGGCGTGAGTTTGAGGCCAGCCAGGGCTACTACACAGTGAGTTCAAACCTAGCATGACCCTGCTTCAAAAAACAAAAGTCAAATAATTTAAATAGTTACTTTTATAATTTTAAAATATTATCTTCATTTTTTTGAACTTGTTTGAGAACAGTGGCCTAAATGATAAAATTTGACCAGAAAGTATACAGAAACCTGTTCCATTCCCAGCTCACATTCTAATAGTGTCTCATCGCTTTCCTTGCTGTAAAACAAGAAAAATAACACCTGCCTTCACAGATTCATTGTTTTCTATGTGATAAGATGCAGAGATACTGCCTAAAACATTTTTAAAAGTAGGAAAATGTGTTGGATAGAATAGGGAGTAGGTCTTGCTCCTGAGAGACAGGATGGAGTGATGGGTTGCCCACCCCACATATTGAAAATCACTGTGCTGTTAACCTTGAAAGGGGTTTGAGGGTGAAATTGATGGTATTTTAGTCCCACATGAAGGTTTTTGACTACAGTGCTATCTTCTATAAAGTTATGGTGCAAGAGTGGATCTTAATGCTTGCAGAAATGGGACTTCTCATTGAGAAGTGCTGCAGTAGCACAAAGGAGGAGGATCGCTTAAGAAGGAAAACAGACTGCACAGGATAGGAGCTGATGAGTGACAAATGTACTGTTAAGTACTCTCTGAATGCCTGTGTGGAGAGTTCTGTTTTTTTAAATTTTTTTTAATTTTTTATTTTTTAATTTTATTTAAAGAGAAAAAACAAAAAAGAAAACAACCAAACAAGACAGAAAAAGGGTAGCAATAATACAGAATTCCAAAGGCAAAAAAATGAAAGAACCACAATAACAACAATAAAACAAAAACACTAAGAAATCGCCACTTGATAGGTTACATACTGTCATCATTGGAAATAGTTGTTCAAGTTATAAAATTAAAGCACACAAAGTAGACATTCAAACAGTGAGACTATTGACAGTTCTGCTCAACAATCTAACAAAAACAGTAATGTGGTCATCTATCTTACACACTTAAACATACATGCAGTTATATCCTTTAGAGCACTTTCTTTTCTCCTTTTATATATATATAAATTTTAATTTTATTTTAAAGGGGGTAAAATTAAACACAACAAAACAGAACAGAACAGGACTTAAGAAAGCATAAATTTCAAAGCTATACAACCAGGGATCTTCACTATCTGTCATATTGTCTTTTGTTTTCTTCCAAATGGTTGTCCATATCTTTGCATATGGGGAGCTCATACTAAATACTATAGCCAATTTTTTCACAAGATGTGTAGTTAACTGGCTCCCACTTGCTAAGGTAGAGGACATGGGACAGGACGACATGAGGTGTCTGATTCTCAGCCTGCCCACCGGCAGGATCACAGCCGCCCCCCAGAGAGGGGAGGAGCTCCTTGTTCTCCTGGCACCCCGAGTCAGCCTCACAGT
>PVJX010034821.1:0-18660 GCA_004027295.1 Dolichotis patagonum | reverse complement strand
AGATCTAGAGAAATCACTCCTAAAATTCATCTGGAACCAGAAGAGACCTAGAATAGCAAAGGCAATTCTAAGCAACAAAGGCAAAGCAGGAGGCATCACAATCCCCGACTTGAAATTATACTACAAAGCTACAGTAATAAAGTCAGTATGGTACTGGAATAGAAACAGACCCGAGGATCAGTGGAATAGATTGGAAGATACAACCACAACCACAAACTCACTCAACCACCTTATCTTTGATAAAGGGGCCAAACATGCTCACTGGAAGAATGACAATATCTTCAACAAATGGTGCTGGAAAAATTGGCTGTCCATATGCAGAAGACTAAAGCTAGACCCATGTCTATCATCATACAGTAAACTAAAATCTAAATGCATCAAAGATCTAAATATTAAAAGAGAAACACTAAATCTGCTGGAAGACAAAATAGGTAAAAATCTCAAAGATATAAGGGTAGGAAGAGAATTCATGAACAAGAACCAAAGTACATGGGAAGTACTTCCCAGAATCAATAACTGGGTCCACATCCTACTAAAGAGTTTCAGCATGTCAAAAAAGGTTTCCAGAAGAGTGAAAAGAAAACCCACAAATTGGGAAAAAATCTTCATGGAAAATTCCTCAGACAAAGGACTTTTGTCTAGAACTTATAAAGAATTTTAAAAAATCAGACCCTCGAAATTCAAAGACCCAATCCAAAAATGGGCATCTGAAATGAATACACAGTTCTCAGATGAAGAAATACGAATGGCAAATAAATACATGAAGAAATGTTCATTAAGATTAGTCATGAGAGAAATGCAAATTAAAACCACACTGAGATTCCATCTCACTCCAGAAAGAATGGCCAAGATAGAAAACACTACCAACAACAAGAGTTGGAGAGGCTGTGGGGAAAAAGGAACTCTTCTGCACTGTTGCTGGGAGTGTAGACTGGTGCAACTACTGTGGCAGTCAGTCTGGAGATTCCTCAAAGCTGGGCTTGGAAGTCCCATTTGACCCAGCTATTCCACATCTGGGCATATTCCCAGAAGAACTGAAAACATCATACCACAGTGATATATGTGCACGCATGTTTATAGCAGCACAATTTGTAATAGCCAGATCTTGGAAACAACCTAAGTGCCCATCAACAGAGGAATGGATAAAAAAGTTGTGGCATTTTTATACCATGGAGTACTACTCAACTCTGAAGAATGATCACATTGAGATATTTATAAATAAATGGACACAACTTGAGACCATACTCAAAAGCAAAATAAATGAGACTCACATATATAAATATTTTATAATCTCCCTACTATAAGAAATGGTATGAGTACATAAGATTTTATGGTAATCATGATTCCCCATTACATTGCTTGAAGCCTTTCAATGTTTTCATTCATCAATTGGAATGATTTTATTCTGTTTTGTTTGATTTTATTATGTGCAATTGTATGAACAGCTAATTTGAAGGAAATAAGACATTATGGCAGCCATTACTGATTTAATATCATCTTACTTTGAATTCCTACCAAGCTTTTGTTCTTCTATTACCATAGGTTCGATCATGCTGTGTCTTATTGCATTTTAAAATATGTGACAGTATAAACAAGTTTTTTTATGGAAAATGAGATATATTAGTCATTGTTTATTTTCTGTTATTTGTTTCAGAATTTCATGTAATGCTTTCATTCTCTTCAATTGTTTTATACTATTTTGTTATGTTTGATATTATTGTATTTGAAGCTATGCTCAACTATTTCAAAGAAAGAGACATTATGATAGCTACTGTTAATATCCTGTTATACCCTTGTGAAGTGCTGTGTTGCTTAGATTGTTCTGATCTGCTTTGTTCTGTCCTCTTTTGTTTCATTCTTTTTAATATAAAATTTTAAAAAGAAAAATTTAGATATAAACTTACAGAAAATTTACAGAATGACTTAAGTCATTCTTGCCTCATAGCAAGATGCTCTCTTCTAGGCCATTCAAGCCAGGGGCCTTATTTACTGTCTCATGAATGTGTCCTGTATTTCACTGGACACTGGCAGTTTCCATCTATCTACTGATCATGCTGGGATATTCATGAATGAATCATTGAACTTCTTCATGAAAATTGTTTTTCAAGCCTTTGTGAATGCCTGTAGACAAATACAAAGAACGTAGCTGATTTTATTAGTCATTCTTATATGTTTTTGATAGTGACCTCCAAAGCAGTCTTTAAGATTAAACATAAGCTTTTTCTGCTCCATATTCTGCACTTTTCCTACATGCTCATAGTGGGCAATCAGCTTAGTTTAACATAGATGATCTCCCACATACTGCTTGATGCTACATTCTGCTCACATCTTTTACACAAAGTGATGGCTGTTCCATATTTTTCTCTAGAAAGTCTTCTTCTTGGAATTTAGATCATTAGATGTTTCCAACCTAAACACAGGACAGGTTCAAAAATAATTATGATTTTGTAACTTGGTTTTTTACAAAAAGAAAAATGTTCATTGTAGATTTTTATATCCTGTGTGGAAATGTAATTCTGTCATTTTTTAAATTAAACATGTTGCTATGACTTCAAGAATCTTTTCTACAGAAAACTCCATACTGATACAATATCAACTTTCAACTTTGAAGCACAAGTTCCTGAAAATCATTCCAGTTATAACTAATCCTTGCACTTTGCTAAATATTGTTTCATCTCATTTACTCCTTCTTTCCTTTGTTTCTATTTCCTCTTTTCTTCTTTCCTTCTTTGTTTTCTTCCACTCTTTTCTTTCCTCCTCCTTCACTATATACACTTCACTGTATATAAACACACACACACACACACACACACACACACACACACACACACACATAGGTTATATCCTATTAACTCAGGCCCAAATCCTGTAAGTACTGTTCATCTTTAAGAATGGAATGAATTACAAATTCTGTGAAAAACACTACTCCAAAGCTCTGTAAATGCATTCATCTTTATGTCTCATTTCTTCCACGGATTTTATAAAATCATTACTATTTCATGTGTTTTCTTAAGGCTGAATAATAAAATTTAGAAAGCAGAAAATTAGTCAATTCCTTCATTTCTTTCTGTCAAGTCTCTGGACTAGATCCCTGCCTGACCAGAAGAATTCCAAGCAGATCTGCTGCTCACACCTGCAGGAACATAGTGTTAAGGAGAAGCCAGCAGTTTCCCCCAGAAACTCAGCCAGCTAAGAGCTGCCTCACACAGTTCACACTGCAGAACACAGATTCTGTGAAAACCCACAAGAGATATGCTGGGCTCACCACCACCCAGTACTGAGCACCGCCCTGTCTATCACCTAGCCTTGGACTCCCTACTCAGGGATGCAAAATGTTGCACATCCTTTGGCAACCGCCTCCCCTACCTAAACTCCCCTGTGAGACATGCTTTTGTTTCTTGCTGGGGACAATATGGTCTTTTTGCCCTTGACCCTACCTTACCTGGTCTGCAATAAAATCCTCACATGCTGCTTAAACCCTGCCTGCCTCTATGGTCTCAATCAGGCATCAGTTTACTCTAACATTTTCTGCATAAAATACCTAAGTGTAGGAGCATGCTTCCCAAGAAATTTAGGTTCGTATTTGGAATACTTTAGCAGAGCATGTTGGTACACAGCTGTAATCCCAGCATTCCAGAGGCTGAGTCAGGAGGATCACCAAGAGTTCCAGATCAGCCTGTGCTACATAAGGAAGTTCAAGGTCAGCCTGGACTACATACCCAGATCCTTTGTGAAAACAAAACAAAACATAAATACAAATAAACCATTAAAAAATTACAGAACTGTGTGGCAAATTATTTAAAGTTTTGTATGAAGTTTCCTCATGTGTGATAAAAGGAAATAGTACAATACTTTTGTGGGATATGACCACATAGATACATTCATATATGTAAAGTATTAGCTTAATTGTCATTTATCCAATAAGTTTCACATTAGTGTAAATTATTACTCTTAGACAGGAAGAATATATCCTTAATCATTCTAGAATTTTGGCAGGAAAAATAAAACAGGCAAAGAATGTGACTACAGCAAGAATGAAAATGTGTTTCACAGCCGGCTAGCAGAGTTACAAGCTCTGCTGAGGATTTCACTACTCCTGCAGACCTAAAGATGTGCTGTGTGTGTCATTCCTTTGAGCCTTCAGTGTGCTCCCATTTGGGGGCTTGGGGGTCTGGGCACAGACCCCAACATCCTGGTGCCCAAACAGGGACTCCATAATAGAGACACCTGCTGTGGAGGGTGACTTACCTCCATTGTGTTCCTGGGACAGCCCCAATGCGCGTCTATTTCACCTTAACTCATTTTCTTTGGAAAATTCCCTCATTTTCTTTGGAAAAACCCTGCATCAGACAGGGAACATTGCTGCCCCCAGCTGAGAGCTGGGCTTGTTCCAACTGGGAACATCGCAGGACCAGTAGCTGAGAGCAGGGCCTGTTCTGGACTGGGAACATTGCAGGACTGGCAGCTGGGATCTTGGGCTTCTCAGGAGAGCTAGGCCCACCATGCACCCACAGGGAACATTGCAAGGACCAGTGCCAGAGGGCCTGATGTGCCTAGGTCTGTCACTGCTGGGCCCGCCCCTCCTACAAGAACATCTAGGAAGTCTGCCACAGGCATGAGTTGCCTGGGACCACAGCTGCTGACCCGCCCTTCCACCTGGAACATTGGACTGCAGTGGACCACAATGCTGGCTGGATGAGAGGCTCAGGAACCCCTAACCCAAACAGCAGACTTCATCAGGCTCCAACCAGTGTGGTGAGTTTGCCCTCCAAAATAGAGGTCTGCAGTGGCTAAATAGGGACAGAAGCGAAACGCCCTCCAAGTGTAAGACCTTGGCTAACCTGGCAAGAGAGTAGGTAACCCCCTCCCCCACACAGAGAACATCAGACAGGTTGAGGAGTGTGCCAATATTGCCCTGCCCAAATTTAGAGGAAATTAAAAGAATTTATGAGATACCCCCAGTGGCACAGCAGGAACTAATAGCTGTCCTACATCAATACTTCTGGCTAGTTAGCCCAGAAAGAATATAGGACTCACCCAACAGGCATAGTAGGAGGAATACAGTAGACTAGATCTCCTCTTCAAGGCACATCCTGAACATTTTAGGAGTGTTTTCTCTAGATCTGTGAGGTATGTCAATGGTATTTTGTTTGGGATTGTGTTAAATCTGTAAATCTGTATAACAGTTTGGGGAGTATAGCCATTTTCACAATGTTGGTTCTTCCTAGCCAAGAGCATGGAACATCTTTCCACTTTCTGATATCCTCTTCAATCTCCTTTTTTAGCAAAGTATAATTTTCAGCATATAGTTCTTTTACATTCTTAGGCTGATTCCTAAGTATTTCATTTTTTTAGATGTTATTGTGAAGGGCGATATTTCCATAATTTCTCTTTTGGTGAAATTCTTGTTTGTGTACAAGAATGCTATTGATTTTTGAGCATTGGCTTTGTATCCAGCTACACTGCTGAATTTGTTTTTTACCTCTAGTAGACTTTTAATGGAGCTTTTTGGGTCTTCTATATAGAGTATCATGTCATCTGCAAATAGTGATAATTTAACTTCTTCCTTTCCTATCTTTGTTCCTTTTATTTCTCTCCCTTGTCTGATTGCCCTGGCTAGTGTTTCCAGAACTATATTGAAAAGGAGTGGTGATAGTGGACATCCTTGTCTTGTTCCTCATTTTAAAGTGAAAGCTTTCAGTTTTTGTCCATTTAGTATAATATTGGCTGTTGGTCTGTTATAGATGGCCTTTATAAGGTTGAGGTAGACACCATGTGTTCCGAGTTTCTGAAAGGTTTTTATCATGAACATGTGTTGGATTTTATTGAAAGCTTTTTCTGCATCTATTGAGATGTCCATGTGTTTTTGCTTTTGGCTCTATTGCTGTGGTGTATTATATTTATTGATTTGTGTATGGTAAACCATCCCTGCATTCTTGGAACGAACCCCACTTGGTCGTGATGTATAATCTTCTTGTTGATTTGCGGCATTCTATTTGCTAGTATTTTATTGAGAATCATGCCTCCAGGAATGAATTAGGGAGGACTGCTGTCTTTTCAATTTCATTGAAGAGTTTAAGGAGTATTGGCATCAAGTCTTCTCTAAATTTCTTATAGAATTCACCTGTGAATCCATCAGGACCTGGGCTTTTCTTTGTTGGTAATTTTTTTAGTATATTTTCAATTTTAATAGCTCATATTGGGTTATTCAAAATTGCTATATCTTCTGGGTTGAGCTTTGGTAGTTCATATGTTTCTAGAAATCTGTCCATTTTCTCTGTGTTTTCCTCTCTATATGAGTAGAGATTTTCAAAGTAGGTGTTCATAATCTTTTGAATTTATATGGGATCTGCAGTAATTTCCCCTTTTTTGGTCCTTATTGCATGAATTTGGGGTTTTTCTTTCTTTTTCTTTATAAGGTTAGCTAGAGGTTTGTCAATTTTGTTTATTCTCTCAAAAAACCAGCTTTTTGATTCATTAATTCTTTGTATTTTTTTAGTTTTGATTGCATTGATTTCTCCTCTAATCTTTACTATTTGCTCTCTTTTATAAGCTTTCAGTTTAATTTGCTCTTCTTTTTCTAGTAGCTTGAGATGAATCATTAGGTTATTTGTGCTCATTCTGCCTTCTTGATATGACTATTTATTGCTACATATTTCCCTCTTAAGACTGCTTTCATTGCATCCCACAGATTACAGTATGTTGTGTCTGCATTTTCATTGAATTATAGGTATTGCTTTATTTCTTCTTTAATTTCATCTGTAGCCCACTGGTTGTTTAAAAGGTTGTTATTTAATTTCCATGTATTTATGCCAGTTTTGCAATTTCTTTTCCCATTAATTTCCAGTTTCAGTGCACTATGGTCAGATAGTATGCATGGGATAATCTCAATACCTTTACATTTACTTAAGAATATTTTATGGGATAATATATGGTCTATTTTGGAGACTTCCCCATGTGCAGCTGACAAGAATGTGTATTCTGATGTGGTTGGGTGAAACACTCTGTAAACATCTACTAAGTCCAATTGCTCACAGGTATTATTAAGTTTTACTATTTTTTTCTGATTTTTGGTCTAGTTGATCTATTTCTTTGTGACAGTGGGCTGTTAAAGGTCCCCTGTAATAACTGTGTTCTTGTATATTTGGTTGTTCATGTCCTTTAGTATCTGTTTTATATAGTTGGGTGCTCCTGTGTTTGGTGCATATATATTTATAATTGCTAGTTCTTCCTCTTGAATTTTTCCACTTACAAGTATATAATGACCTTCTTTGTCTCTTTTAATCATTTTAGGTTTGAAGTTCACATTGTCTGTAAATAGAGTAGTTATCCCTGTTTTTTTCTTCATTCCCATTGCATGGAATACTGTTTTCCATCCTTTGACTTTTAATCTATGAGTTTCTTTTTGAGTCACATGGGTTTCTTTTATACAGTATATTGTGGGGTCTTGTTTCTTGATCCATTCTGTCAACCTGTTTTTTTGATATTTGAATGAACTTAACAGCCCACTGTTAAGTAGATGTTTACAGAGTGTCCCACCCAACCACATCAGAATATACATTCTTCTCAGCTGCACATGGGAAAGTCTCTAAAATAGACCATATATTATCCCATGAAACATTCTTAAGTAAATGCAAAGGTATTGAAATTATCCCATGCTTACTATCTGACCATAGCACACTCAAACTGGAAATTAATGGCAAAAGAAAATGCAAAACTGCAATGTATTTATGAAAAACATAAATACATGGAAATTAAATAACAACCTTTCGAACAACCAGTGGGCTACAGAGGAAATTAAAGAAGAAATAAAACAATACCTACAATTCAATGAAAATGCAGAAACAACCTATTGTAACCTATGGGATGCAATGAAAGCGGTCTTAAGAGGAAAATATATAGCAATAAATTGTCATATCAAGAAAACAGAATGAGCACAAATAAACAATTTAATGCTGCATCTCAAGCTACTAGAAAAAGAAGAGCAAGTTAAATCTAAAGCTCATAGAACAGAGGAAATTGTAAAGATTAGGACAGAAATCAATGCAGTTGAAACTAAAAAACAATACAAAGAATTAATGAATCAAAAAGCTGGTTTTTTGAGAGAATAAACAAAATTGACAAGCCCCTAGTGAACCTTATAAAGCAAAGGAAATAAAAAAACCCAAATTCATGCAATAAGGACCAAAAAGGGGGAAATTACTACAGATCCTATGGAAATTCAAAAGATCATAAACACCTACTTTGAAAGTCTCTACTCACAGAGAAAGGAAAACACAGAAGAAATGGGCAGATTTCTAGAAACAGATGAACTACCAAGCTCTACCAAGAAGATATAGAAATTTTGAATAACCCAATATCAGCTATGGGAATTGAAAATATAACAAAAAAAACTTACCAAAAAGGAAAAGCCCAGGTCCTGATGGATTCACAGCTGAATTCTGTAAGAAATTTAGAGAAGACTTGATGCCAATACTCCTTAAACACTTCAATGAAAATGAAAAGAAAACAATCCTCCCTAATTCATTTCTGGAGGCAAGTATTACTCTGATACCAAAACCAGAGAAAGACCCAATGAAAAAGGAGAACTATAAGCCAATCTCACTAGTGAACATAGACACTAAGATTCTCAATAATTACTAGGAAATAAAATGCAGCAAGTCACCAAGAAAATTATACATCATGAGCAAGTGGGGTTCATTCCAGGAATGCAGGGATGGTTTAACATATGCAAATCAATAAATGTAATACACCACATCAACAGAGCCAAAAATAAAAATCACATGGTCATCTCAATAGATGCAGAAAGAGCTTTTGACAAAATCCAACACATGTTCATGATAAAATCCCTTCAGAATCTCGGAATACATGGTGTCTACCTCAACCTTATAAAGGCCATCTATGACAAACCAACAGCCAATATTATAGTAAATGGACAAAAGCCAAAAGCTTTCACTTTAAAATCAGGAAGAAGACAAGAATGTCCACTATCAGCATTCCTAGTCAATATAGTTCTGGAAGCACTATCCAGGACAATGAGTCAAGAGAAAGAAATAAAATGAATAAAAATAGGAAAGGTAGAAATTAAATTATCACTATTTGCAGATGACATGATACTCTATGTAGAAGACTCAAAAAACTCCATTAAAAGACTATTAGAGGTAATAAACAAATTCAACAGTATAGCTGGCTACAAAGTCAATGCTCAAATATTAATAGCATTCCTGTACAGAAACAAGAAACTCACCAAGAGAAAAATTATGTAACTATCACCCATCACAATAGCATTTAAAAAAATGAAATACTTAGGAATCAACCCAACTACAAATGTAAAAGACCTATATGCTGAAAATTATACTATGCTAAAAAAGGAGATTGAAGAGGATATTTAAAAATCGAAAGATGTTCCATGCTCTTGGCTAGGAAGAACCAACATCGTGAAAATGACCACACTCCCAAAACTGTTATACAGATTTAATGCAATCCCAATCAAAATAACATTGAAATACCTCACAGATCTAGAGACAACACTCCTAAAGTTCATTTGGAACCAGAAGAAATCTAGAATAGCAAAACAAATTCTGGGCAATAAAGGCAAGGCAGGAGGAATCTCAATTCCTGACTTGAAACTGTACTACAAAGCCACAGTGATAAAATCAGTATGGCACTGACAAAGAAATAGACATGAGGATCAATGGAACAGATTAGAAGATGCAAAGAAAACCAAAAAAGCACACAGACACCTGATATTTGACAAAGGGGCTAAATATGCTCACTGGAAGAAGGATAGCCTCTTTAATAAATGGTGTTCAAAAAATTGGTTCTCTACATGCCAAATACTGAAACTATACCCATGCCTGTCACCATGCACAAATCTAAAGTTGCAATAGATCAAAGACATAAATATTAAAACAGAAGCACTAAATCTACTGGAAGACAAGGTAGGTAGAAGTCTTGAAGACATAGTGGTAGGAAGAGAATTTATGAACTAAATGCAAACTGTACAGGAAACACATCAGAGAATCAACTGGAATCTCATATTATTGAAAGGATTTTACACCTCAAAAGAAATCACCAGCAGTATGAAAACCCACTGAATGTGAAACAACTTTACTCAGCAACCCTTTGGACAAAGGACCTATATCCATAATATACAAAGAATTGAAACACATCTAGTCCCCCAAATTGAAAGACCCTCTCCAAAAATAGTCATCTTAGATGAACACACAGTTTTCAGATGAAGATATACAAATGGCAAATAAATACATGAATAAATGTTCACCATCACTGGTCATTCAAGAAATGCAAATTAAAACAATGTTAACATTTCATCTTACTCTGGAAATAATAGCTGCCATCAAGAAAGCAACTGATAACTAATGTTGGCTAGGCTGTGGGGGAAAAGGAACACTGCTCCACTGTTGGTGGGAGTGTAGACTCACACCATATTGATTCCCATAGTGGTGCAACCACTATGGGAATCAATATGGAGAATTCTCAGAAGACTAGTACTGGAAGCTCCATTCAACCCAGCTATTCCCTTCCTAGGTATTTTCCCAGAAGAACTGGAAAGTTCATGTCACAGTTATATAGGTACACCTATGTTTATAGCAGCCCAATTTGTAATAGCTAAATCTTGGAAACAACCAAGATGTCCATCAACTTCAGAGTGTATTAAAAGTTGTGGTACTTTTACACACTTTTACTCAGCTGTAAAGAAGGATGACCTTGAGGCCTTCATAGGGAAATGGAGACGACTTGAGACTATCCTCATTAGCAAAATAAATAAGAATCATATTTATAAATATCACATTGTGTCTCTAGTGTAAAAAGTAATAAGAACTGTAGGAGTATAAAACCCAACATGTGTAATTGCTACTGTAAAAAATAGAGGAATAGAAAGTTCTCTAAAGGATATAACTGGATTTGTATTTAAGTGTGTAAGTTAGATGACCATATTACTATTTTTGTTAGATTGTTGAGCAGAACTGGTAACAATCTCACTGTTTGAATGTCTACTTTGTGTGCTTTAATTTTGTAACTTGAACAACTATTTTCAATGATGACAGTATGTAACTTATCAAGTGGCTATTTCTTAGTGTTTTTGTTTTTGTTTTTCTTTTTGTTTTTGTTTTTGCCATTCTGTTATTTTTTCCCTTAGGAATTCTGTATTGTTGCTACCCTTTTTCTCTTTTGTTTGGTTGGGGGTTTTATTCTCTTTAAATAAAAGAATCATATATATAATTATCACTTTGTGTCTCTAATGTAAAAAGTAATAAGAATTGTAGGAGTAATAAAACCCAAAATGAATAATTGCTACTGCAAAAAAGAGAGCAAAAGAAAGTGCTCTAAAGGATATAACTGCATGTATGTTTAAGTGTGTAAGATAGATGACCATATTACTGTTTTTGTTAGATTGTTGAGCAGAACTGTTAACAGTCTCACTGTTTAAATGTCTACTTTATATGCTTTAATTTTGTAACTGAACAGCTACTTCCAAGGTGACAGTATGCAATATCAACTAGTGATTTCTTAGTGTTTTTTTTTGTTTTTGCTTTTTCCTTTTTTTCCTTTGGAATTCTGTATTGTTGCTACCCTTTTTTCTGTTTTGTTTGGTTGTTTTTTTTTTCTTTCTAAATAAAAAAATAGACTTGTCTAACTTTCCCTGCCTGAGCAGGCATATACTTCATCACCTCCAGTCAAATGACCACACAGAGCATTAATACTCAGTCTGCAAAATATCATGACTCTCTGAAAAGAATATTCAAATGTAACTCTAGGAAGTTAAAGTCTGGTTTAATTCAAACAGTGGAGGAAAGAAGCTTTCAGTCAGCTGGACATGAAAGCCCCTTAAGAAGTGAACCTGCAGAGACAGATACTTTGACCTAAATAAATACTTTTTTCCTACCAAAATATATTTTCACCACCTTTTTCAAGGCAATATGAGGCAGTATGTACCTGCTACTCTGGTAATAATGTATTCATTTAAGTTGCCATTAAAAAATCATATTTATTCAAAAAATGTACTTTCCAGTTGTGTACTTTGCTTGAATGCTTTCATTTAACTGACTCTACATTCCGTCTTTTTTTTTGGAAATATTAATATTGCTTTGAGTGGGACACAAACAATATATATGCACATACTTTTTGATAAAATCCCTTTAACTTTATCTAGTATAATCCCCTCCAGTTTTCAAAAAAAATACTTACTATACACCGAAGTTGCTGGAAAAAGTTTTCCAAGATTATCTGTGTAGAAATGTGTTAACCACAAAATATTCTCAGAAATAAAACATGAAAACTACACAGTGAAGCTGAAAATTACTGTAACCTATTTGATTTCCTAGAGGTATCTTATTTTCTGCATTCATATTTTTTTTATTCTGAGGAAAGCTATATTGCCCTAGAAATTTTGCTCTAGTCTTGATCAGATGAAAGCTTCATCAGGAAGTTTCCTCTGAAAAGGAACTGAGACAGAACTGTGAATGGAAACATAACAGCGTATGTAGTTTCTCTAAGTCTGGTAATTTCAGGGTGCCTCATATGTGTGTTCAGAATACTGCAGTGATTGGTCATCCTCAGGGAGTGATTTCCAAGGAAGATTCATGGCCAGTTTCCAAGGAAAGAATTTTAATGAACACAAGATTTTGTCTTTTTCCTCAGAAATCCCACATTTAGAACCTAAATGTTTCATCTTCTCTTGTGATACTCCAAGTTTTTCTGAAATTCATTTATTTACTTTTAAATTCACACATAAGTATGTAAGCTTGTCATGAATAAAGCTACATTCAATTATCAATCAGGACTTTTTTTGACTAGGAAGTTGGAGAAGTTTTCTGAGTCATACTTTATCACTGACACTATAAAGGATGGGAAAAACAAAATTTTTCTCTTAGAAATGTTTAATACTTAAATGTATGACTTGGCCATATAAATAATGCATACACATTAGCAAAAATAGAAAATCTTGAAATTTAAGGAAGAAAATAAAGCAATATAAGATTTGTTAGCATTTTGTTTACATAATAGTAATTTCTCCGGGCCTATTCCTTTTATGAGAAAATAAAACTAATTTGGAGTGTACTTTTCAGTTAGCATAATTATTATAATACCATGTGGTCAATTTCTTATCTTAAATTTATGACTAAATATACTCTGCCATGACCTTCTGTATTAGCTGTTATTCAGCGACACCATCACATATGCTTTGGGTGATTCCTTGGCCTTCACTAAGCAGCTGAGTGTGGACAGCTGAAGAATCTGAATATTCAGTTGTGGTGTGATCTCAGAAGCATCACAGATATAGGACTGAGCACCAGATTCTCAAGAGGTGGAACCAACTCTTTCTGTGGTTTTTGTTCTGTGATGCAGCCAGCCAGTATGCTTTGGCACCAAGATAGGCTTTTCAGAATTCTCTGGAAAGACCCGGGCACACCCTTGACCCTAAATTAGCACTGAGCTGGATCCTTTCCATTGTGTAATATGAAGATCTTTCGGAAGGACCCTTCCTAGCTTCTTTCTTTTACCTGGTTGAACTGTCTTGCTGCTGAATTAGTTCCACATTTAGTAGGATTTAGAACTTTAACACCACATACTACCCAGTGAAGTCTAAGTAAAATTCCTCTTTTAGGAATTTCCAAAGATGGCGGACTGGTAGGTAGCAGGAGAGGGACCCTCTCTGAGAGACAGCTTAAATGCCAGAATAGAACACCCTGGAGAGACCCAAAGAGAGAGAGATGGACTCTTTCAACCCAGAAATAAACTAAAGTGAAAAAAATTGCTCAAATATGAGGTCCTGGGACTACCATTAGAGAAGCTAAGATCAGCGAGCATGGTGCACTCCTCAAGCCACCTGAATTCCTGCCAGACACCTGACCAACCAATCCACACTGAAGCAACTGGCTTGAGCCTCCAGAGCATGGAGCTGAACAGCCCTGAGTGTGGTTTGCCCGAACACATGAATTCACACCGCAGCCACACTGAAGTCAGAGGTCGGGGAGCCCAGCAGTTCTCAGGGACCAGCATCAACATGTGGTGAGTGATGGGAATAAGACCCTCCCATGGGAAAGGGGCAACTGACTGGACGACATGTTGGATTTGGGCAGGAGAGCCGTAACTCCATAAGGAAGTGGCTTCGGTTGGTTGCTCCCCTCCCTGAGTGGATTGGTGGAATCTGCTTGGACTGGGCCATGCCCCTGGCCAGGACCCAGTGAGTCACTACAAATTAATTCCCTGAGCTTGGTGCACACTGACGCAGTGAAGGCCTGCAAAGGTTGACTGGCCTGGAGGGGAGCAGCCAGCACACACTGCCTGTGCTTGAACTTTAATCTCTGATAGCCAACTGAAGATGGCAAAAGCTCCTAGCCTGAGTGCTCTAGAGGTGCCTTAACCAACAAGAAATGGGACTGGGAGTTACACTGTACACTTGCATGGAAGGAACCAAAAACATGATGAAAGGGAGAAATAAGAAAAAAAACCCCAGTCCCCAACCCTAAGAACACTGATCCAGGAGAGGTAAATACAAAAGAGATTGAGGGCAGCAAACATGCAACATCAAACACAATGGTATCAGACATAAAGAGATATCTTCAGGACCTTGTAAGCAGGACCAAAACTGAAATATTAATTCAAATTAAACAAGAGATAAGTAAATTAATAAAAGAAAGACTGAGCACATCTCAAGAAGACACAGACAGAAGAATGGAGGAACACAAAAGGAGAGAAATGTTTAATGAAGAATACAAACAAAACCTAGAATTCATGAAGCAGATTCAAAGAGATTATCAGGAAACTAAAGACTCCATAGAAAACTGGCACAACAGCTTAAAAGAAACCAAATATAGACTATCAAAAATTGAACACAGGCTTGCATTGTGTGATCATGAAAGGGAAGATCTCTTTAAAATAACAAGGGAGCATACAGTAACTATACAAAGACTAGAAGATGACAAGAGGATCTATAACTTAAGAATAAAGCATGTGAATGAAGAAGCAGGAGTCAAAACAGAGGAATTGCAAAGGCTATTCACAGAAATTATTAAGGAAAATTTTCCAAGCATGGAAAAAGGAAATGATATGAAGATGTATGAAGCATACAGAACTCCAGCCACCTAAAACCAAAACAGAGCTACACCCAAACACATAATAATCAAGATCCCAGAAATTCAATATAAGAACAGAATATTAAAAGCCATCAGAGAAAAGAAACAGATCACCTATAAAGGAAAACCCATCAAAATCATGGCAGACTTCTTGACACAGACCATCAGGTCAAGAAGAGCTTGGAGTGAAGCAATTCAAGCTCTGAAGGAGAACAACCTCCAGCCAAGATTGATATATCCTGAAAAACTCTCTCTAGAAATTAATGGAGAAGCAAGAAGCTTCCATGACAAAGAGGAACTGGGAGAATTTGTGACCACCAATCCAATCCTACAAAAAATACCGAAGGACATTTTAGAGAGAGAGAACAAGAATACGAGCATTTCAGGGACAGTGGCAGAGAGGCCTCAGTGAACGGGGCAGACAGTGGAGTAGAAAAGAAAAATAGACAACCAATGGCAAAAAAACAGAATAGCAGAAATGAGACAGAGAGGATTGGCTGTAAACTCTAGTATAGATGGCCTTGAAATATTAACAGAGAGAAACACAGGCTGAGTAGATCAGGAAATAGAGTCCATTGAGATGCTCTATATAGGGAGGCAGCAGGACCCAAAACAAGCAGTTTACCCTATGGGAGTGAAAGGGGAGGAATTGCCTAAAAAAGGGAGGCAGAGGATATTGTTAATTGGGTAGCAAGATATAAAATTTACATTATTCTTATCACTCTGCTTGGATGGATTACATGCTGTTCCAGTTTGTCTACTTACACTAGACTTGAGAACATGGTCAGTTATCCTAAAAATAAGAGGACATATTATGGTAATCGTCCCTAATTTCCTATTAACTTAATCTGAAGCCCTTTATAACTTATACTGTCATATTATGACAGATCATATTTGAATCTGGTTTGTTAGATTGCTACTTTGTATTGACTAACTTTATTTAAATCTGTTATGATTGATAGCATCAAGTCTAAGAGTATAGGCAACTACACTGAAGATGACAAGAATCACTAAGATACCCACTCTGGTTTAATTATTACTTGCTTTTGAAGTCTTATAATGTCTCTGATGCGTCATTTTTATTAATGTTGTTATATACTGCTGAGACACCATGGTAACCATTGTAGATCACCTTGTATTGTGGTTTTATATGACTTTTTTGCTTCATGCTTTTCTAGGAATTGTTTTGTTTTGTCTTGCTTTGTTATGTTTTACCCTCTAATACAGAAATGATAGATATACATGTACAGACTCATGCATGTGTAGCACTTATAAACATTTTAGGAGAACCAACTATGTAACACGTGTTGAAATGAACAACTACTTTGAAGAAAAAGAGACACTATAGTACCCGGTACTGATTCCATAATGTCATGATGTGAAATCCAGCAAAACTATCATTCTTTGTTCATAGTGATTTTAGCTTGTTTTGTTTTGTTTAAGTTCAACACACATGAAGGTATGGACAGCTGTTTTGAGGACAATGAGAGACACTATGACAGCCATTCTTTCTTCCTTAATGTCTGGTCTTGAAGACCTGAAATGCCCTCCTTGTTCTGCTCAGATCAATTCCACACTAGATTGTTTCATGTGAATTCCCTGTACGTGACAATATGGACAACTATTTGGAAGAAAAGAAGAGTCTATATTATAGAGCGTGAATATCTCTGATTGTCTAGTTTTGAAATTTATGTCTCTTACATTGCTTTCTTGTGATCCACTTTGTTCTGTTTTGTTGTGTTTAATTTTACCCTTTTGATATAATTGCATGTATATCTGAGTGGGTAAGATGGATGACCATACTGCTGTGTTTGTCAGATCGTGGAGCAAAACTGTTAACAGTCTCACTATTTGAATGTCTACTTTACATCTTTTAACTTTGGAATTTGAACAACTATTTCCAAGAAGTCAGTATGTAATTTGTCAAGTAATAACTTCTTAGGTTTTTTTGTTGTTGTTCTTTTCCTTTTTTCCTTCGAATACTGTATTGTTGCTATGCTTTATTCTGTTTTGTTTTTTTCTCTTTAAATAAAATTTTAAAAAAAGATTTAATATGTTTTTATTTGAAAGAGAATAAATCAAAAGGGAGCAGTACAGAGCAGATCAGAACAGAACAACAGAGGCAACACAATTCTTTACGTTAAGACAACTGGACATCAACAGTAGCTAACACCATATCTCTTACTCTGCTATAGTTGAGCATAGTTTCAAACACAATAATATCAAACATAACACAATAGTATAAAGCCATGCATAGAGTGAAAGAATTATGGGGCTTTCTGAAAAGAATAACAGAAAATGATCAAAGGGTACTATAATATCTCATTTTCAATAAAAAAATTTTGTTTAAACTATCACACATATTCAAATTCCAATAAGACACACTGTGATAGATAGAACCAATGGTAGTAGAACAAAAGAAGCATGGTAGCACTTCTGAGAAGGATGATATTAAATCAGCAATAGCTGTCATAATGTTTTGTTTTCTTCAAAACAGCTGTTCATATCATCAAGTATGATATAGTCAAACAAAACAGGATAAAACCATTCCAATTGACGATTGAAAACTTTGAAAGACTTCAAAGCTATGAGGTGGGGACTCATGCTTACCATAAAGACTTATGTACTCTTATCAAATCTCATACTAGGGAGACTATATGGTATTTACCCTTGTGAGTTTGGTTTATTTCGCTTAAGAGAATGGTCTCAAGTCATGTCCAATTATTTATAAATATCTCAATGTGATCATTCTTTATAACTGAGTAGTACTCCATTGTATAAAAATGCCACAACTTTTTTATCCATTCCTCAGTTGATGAGCACTTAGGTTGTTTCCAAGATCTGGCTATTACAAATTGTGCTGCTATAAACATGGGTGCACATATATCAGTATGGTATGATGATTTCAGGCCTTCTAGGAATATGCCTAGAAGCGGAATACCTGGGTCAAATGGCACTTCCATACACAGATTTTTGAGGAATCTCCAGACTGACCTCCACAGTGGTTGCACCAGTGGACACTCCCACCAACAGTGTACAAGAGTTCCTTTTTCCCCACAGCCTCTCCAACACTTGTTGTTGGTAGGGTTTTCTATCTTGGCCATTCTTTCTGGAGCGAGACGGAAACTCAGTGTGGTTTTAATTTGCATTTCTCTCATGACTAATGATGATGAACATTTTTTCATGTATTTATTTGCCATTCATATTTCTTCATCTGAGAACTGTGTATTCATTTCAGATGGCCATTTTTGGATTGGGTCTTTGAATTTCGAGGGTCTGAATTTTTTAATTCTTTATAAGTAATAGATGGAAGTCCTTTGTCTGAGGTATAATCCATGAAGATTTTTTTCCCAATTTGTGGTTTTCTTTTCACTCTGCTGGAAACTTCTTTTGACATGCAGAAACTCTTTAATAAGATGTGGTCCCAGTTATTGATTCTGGGAAGTACTTCCCGTGAACTTTGGTTCTTGTTCATGAATTCTCTTCCTACCCCTATATCTTTGAGGTTTTTACCTACTTTGTCTTCCAGCAGTTTTAGTGTTTCTGTTTTAATATTTAG